>JAABNY020000002.1:24628641-24655149 GCA_015164015.2 Brevimyrus niger | reverse complement strand
CCCCACCCCCTTTGCCACTATTATAGTTTTCTCAGCTGTAATCTCTGTCCTGCTCTCTGGATCGACTGCTTTGTTCACAGAAATTTTTGCACCAGCGGTGCTGTGGAAAAATAACCATACGAGAATAGATTCCGGGTTGTGCAAAGCAGGCATGTTGTGTAAGATAAGGCCTAAATTACATATGGACTTTCAGGCCATTTTATTAGATGACCAGTACTGTTACATTATTGCGTTCCATCTCCTATGCATCTGTCTCTCTGCTCTTCACCTCGTATCTCACTGCCATTATTCTGCGTTGTCTTCCTTTGACCAGTATTTAATTTTTTTAAAGATTCCAGCTGATTTTCAAAATTATACCCCCACCTCCCAAGTCAGTATAATTCCATTTCCTTGCTTTTGTTTGAAAATTTACATTCAAAAGGAACTTTTTATATATGCATGTGTGTTTGTGTGGTGTGTGCAAGACAGCTGGAAGAGGCTATAAAATGAGGTATTTGGACAGATAGACATGGCTAAGCTCACAAATGCAGTCAGACACACAGCGCCACATCTGCGGAATAAGATGCAAGCGCTGGTGACAGTTGCTATAGGCGATACCACCTCACTTGTCGTTCACTGTTACCATCGCTCTCTCTTTCTTATTACTGTTTGTTTTCCCATGCTCCTGTCCATCTTTTTCTCAAGACTTGATATCAAACTTGTACTGTTCTTTTGTGGTGATTTTGCTGCAGTCCAGGAAGGACACCCTAGGAAAAAAACTACCAAATATAAAGCTGGAAACATGCTCTTCACTATAGGATGATTGTCAAATCTGTGAAAGTGATATTAGTCCCTTGAAGTCTCCCTCAAAACAGCCTTGAGCCAAATCAAGGGAAATCTCTCACTCTTAATCACTGCATGGTTCATGCCCTTAGCAAAGTCAAACCCAGAACAACATACAAGTGTGGAAAAAAATGTCTTAAGTATTCACAGCAATACTTCTGCTAGATTTTTCCAGTTGGCTTCTACATTAGGCAGTTAGGAAATTTAGGACAGCAAAGAATTCCCCCAAGATTTCTGCCTGTTCACAGCCAGCCAGACTCAAGTAAGCTAATAACTGCCCCATGGACTTGTGACATTTGCAGACAGACAGTCTGTAGAGAGGCCATGACATGGCCAGAGGATCAATCAACAAGGACTAATCATGAAGTACCCTTTAACATGGACCAATCATCCAAAACCAGCCAAATCAGGGGGGCACCACTGACCAAATCAAAATACCAGCATTTTCGATTATTGCTTAATTAAGCGTAAATATAACAACACAAAAATACATATTTGACTACCAGGAGAAAAAAAGTACACTGATGCTGGTCCACTTATGATGGGGCTATGTTACGATGAACACATCATAAGTAGAAAATACCATAAGTTGAATATGAATATGATTAAGATGCACTTAGACGTTTAGTAGACATAATGAGCTTTGGAAAAATTGGCAAAACGGAAAAGAATTGTATGATATGCTGTTTAACACTATGAAATGTTTATGCTCGCTAGAGACCGGAAGCATGTCTGGGTAGAGGCCACCATCCTCAAGCATCAGTAGGAAGCATCACAGAGTGTCTCTAGCCTCAGAACAGATCAAAATTCAAAGTTTGATCACTGTTAAATATGTATGACTCTTGCACCATCGTTGAGTTGAAATATCCATCCAGTCAAACCATCGTAAAATGTGTAATATTTACTTATAAACTGAGTTGTACAATATTAACAGAGTTGTGTTAAAATCTCTAGACTCAACAAAATGATTTCCCATGATTTATGAGTTAACATCTATGTTAAACTTCAATGTCTTCAATGTGTCAATGGTTTGAAGGTCTGAGCAACAGGAGACAAACATGAAGATCTGTGGAAAAGCAAAGGAGAGCCGACAGTCCAACCTTGACGCCACGGACACGGAACTCCGCAAGGGCACGGCTCATCTTGGTGGCTGCGGTTTGGAGGTCCTTGCCGCTGGCGATGACCTTGACCAGGAGGGAGTCATAATGGGGCGAGATGACAGCGCCCTGGAAGGCTGAGGCACTGTCCAGCCGGATACCCATCCCCTCCCCACTGCGGAAGACCTGAGAGAAAGACAGAGAAGTCAAGTCTGATTACCACCATAGCAGAGCTGACAGCAGCCCTCAAATCCTTTGGAGACAATCAGCTGAGGGATACAAAAGAACACAAAACGTACTCCCAGAGCAGTACACCACCTAACATTACTCTACACACTCAGTTTTCACCTCAGGGCAAGGGAAGACTTGTCAGGGAAACGTAGATGTAGGGAGTGGAATGACAAAGAGGCGTCCATGATTAAAACTGCTATGTCGGCATTTTTGGGAGCCGCATTCTTTTAAAGATCCCTCCATTTCTTACTTGCCAGCCTGACTGTGGAAAGTTAATTTGCCAAAAGAGAAATTGATGTGGCAGTGGGAATACTGAAGGTAAACATGAGAAAGAGGAAGTCAGACGACGTGAGGAGGCTGGTCCTGCTCAAGCTGTTAGTCACCAAATTAGTAAAGGATTTACTGATGACCACTAATCCCCCACCATTTATGGTTTTTTTTCATATTAATTAATTAATTAAATGCTGCCAAACAGCAGCCTGTGAATGATTAGAAAGCTATTGCAGCAGAATGAAGTCATTAATTTCTTTCTTATGTCTTTGTTGCACTCTCACATAATACTAGTCAGTGAGGGATATTGATAAAACAGCAGGCTGAATAGATCTAGATCAGTGTTTTCTAACCCAGTCCTCGAGGACCCCTAGCCAGGCCATATCTTTGCTCCCTCTCAGGACAAAAACATGGACTGTCCGTGGGTCCCTGAGGACCGGGCAGAGACTTGCAATCCCAGAAATCACTGCAGCACATGTAGCAACCAATCCGATGAGCAGCTGTTGTCTTGTTCCAGCACTTTGCTCGTACTTCGCTGCACAACTGAGAGCTCTTCTGAAAAATAAAAAAATCAGACATGCAACCCTCGCATTTCAAATCTGTACTCAAAAAAAAAAAAAAAAATCACTCCAGTAACATTCAACCAAGAAAGCAAGTGATTCACCATTTTAAAGGGGGTGAAGACAAGGCTTCTGACTACATGACTCCCCTGCAGCTCGAAAACTGTTATTTTGCAACTTTATTTCCCTTGCTTAAGTTTTCGCCCAGGTCACTACATATGACTCCAAAGGTCCTACTGGAGGTTCACCTGATTCATATTCAGCATTAAGAGCCCGAGGTCCTTCTTTAACTCATTCCTGCGGCCTGAAGGCTGATATGATCAGACCTGTCTGGTGACACATGATGGGCTGTCAGAGGAACCTGCCATCAAGTCCACTGGCATAAACCTAATTTTATTTGCTGACAAGTGATTATCGGATTACCTCTCAGGGCCACAGACCACAGAATAAATAGGCAGAATGAGATCAAGGCCTTATAAGGGATCCATTATGCTGCTTATGGCAGGGAAGGTGAACAGAAAAGGGCAAGACGTGGGCCCGGAAGAGTCAGTGAGGTGGAGCGATGCCACACAAGGCTGGCTCAATACAGACAGGCAGGCAGAGCAGCAGAACGCCTTACCCATTACCTGTGACCCCTTCTGTCATGTACTTCTGACTGCAAGGCTGCTTTTTGGACAGTCCTACCCGTTGTTCCAGTGTGAACACCGTGGGAGGGCCTGAGAGAGGGGGACAAGCCCTACCAAATAATTTCCTGTGCCCCCCTCCCCCAAAGGATCACCCAAAGACACCAAAAAGGAACAGTTAGGACATATCACGCAATCACAGGCGGTGATGTGTTTTCTGTTTTTTGGGCTGTGCTACAGCTTGATAATTTTTACAGTTGCTAGTGCCCCCCCCCCCCCCAGCAACCTGGCAACACCAATGCTCCCCACCTGTGCTCCCTACGGCCGGTAAAGATCTTGGGCTTTGCTGTCGTATTTCTTCTGGCAAAGAAACTGTCATTCCCATGAGCCTTTCAGTATGTGTCACTCAGTCAGAACAGCCAAAATGACTGGAATTTGTGTGCGGGTGGGATGGGGGGTGGACCCAGCTATAATTGTATAATTGTGCTTCTTGTTGAGTGTCACATTATTCGATGCTAATCGATGCCACGTCTTCATAACATAATGAGCCTTTCCCGTGTTTCATCTCCCAGCGTGCGATCCGGGCTCTGGGTTGATTGTTTTATATAATTCCCAGGGTGCACTACCTACACGACCATTTACCTTCTCACAGACCCAAGGGTTGATGGGAATTAAACAGTGGACAGATGATTAAAATCCATGGTAGGTTAGCAAGATCGGCTGTCATAATGTTAATGTCATCAAATTAAACACATTGGTCGACGATAGCTGTAGATTTGGAGATTAGAAAGAATACTGAAAATATGCAGGGAGCACTGAATGCACTGCAATGTATGACAAGTGGAAAATGTCGCTATGTGACAAAATGGAGGATACTGCCATGTCTTGGGGCTCACAGTCAAATGAGGGACTCTCATCTTGATTCCTAACCCCCCTCCTGTCCTCGTTTCCATGTTTCCCTGTGTTTGTCATTCCCTCGCAGCACCAAAACCCAGATAGGGGCTGAAAAAACAAGCCAAAATCAGCCCCTCTCAGCCAAGTTCCATTTATTGAAATAGCACACTGAAATGTGCTCTTCCCATTCCGCTTTTTCAATAATACCCCCCCCCCCCAAAAGAGATAGTCTACCACACAGACTGCTCTGCTATGTCCTGGGTGACCAGATAATTCATGTCAGGGTGGACACTGAGCTCGGACAAGAATTGTGAACTACCATTTTAATTAAATGAACCTGGATTTCACCTAAAGCGGCAGTTCAGCCCAAAAATGAAAAAGAAGATACGTCTTAGGTGGGCACTAGTGCTGTCTATCCACCAAGGTTGGTCTACTGGGAGTTGCCTAGTTTTGGGGATATCAGCCGTAGAAACACACGATCACCCTGGCGCACTCTTCTGCTCAGTGATACAACTGGTGTGGAGTTTGGTAGATGAAAACAGTTCCTACATTAAATTACATTAAATTGCTCACTATGAAGTGTGGATTATCTTTAGTAACTGGGTCATGATTTCTAGTAGGCGACCTTGTTGTTGAATTTTAAAATTTTTTTCTTTTTTTGGTGCTTTAATCGCCACAGAATGAATGCCAGTCAGTCCCATTATACCCGCGAGAAGCCCGACATTTCTACAGCCAATACCTCCAAAACTAGGAAACTTTTTTGCCTTTTTTGTTCTCTGTTTTGGGGTGAACTGCCCTTTTTCTTGCCGTGTTCTGATTTATTGGTCACCTATAATCATGCATGGCCCCAAATGGTAATGTGAAATAGCTGGATTATTCTTTCACTCAAGGAAAGAAAAGCACAAGAACCAGAGCCATTTATTATTTAAAGTCATTTTAAACCTGAAGTAGCTCAAAGTGTCCTCCTTGCCGAATGCTGCTGTCCACCACGTGAGATCCAAGTTCAAGATGTATGCTAGGCTGCACCAGCTAACGACCCGAATCCTTTAATCGGGAGAAGAGCCTAATCACAGCACCTGCCAACACTTCCCCACTCCCTCCTTTTCCCCTTATTTGTATGAGTTGCCCCTACACGCAGATCAGTTCATTAGGAGTTTTAGGCCATCCGTGCTCCCTCCCCCATGGCGAGTGTCAGTGCTCTCCTGCTGTAATGAGTCACATCATGTGTGACTTTGACTCATCCTCCATCCTCTCATCATCCAATTAAAGTGGACTGTTGAAGGGGGCCCTCCTCTAACGAGCCACACTCTGCACGGCAACCAGCCCTTTGCTTGTCATCCTCATCGAACGCTACCTAATAAACTTCGGAGAACCTCCCAGACTCATCGCCTGGCCTTTCTATTGCACAAAATGCATTGACAGCATGTTTATAATTGCATTGTTTATTTAATGGGTGCTTTTATCCAAAGTGACATACAACTGAGCAGGCAGGGACTGTCAGTCACTGAAATAACTGGGCCTTGCGCTCAACGGTGGCCGTTTTCAAAAGACCATGGGATTTGAACCAACGACCTTTTGCATCACAGGCAAAGCATCCAAACCCACTGAGCCACACACCACCCTCAAATGCATTCAAGCTAGAGGAAAGACAGCCGTTTCTATAGAAATTATATTTTCAATGCCAGCTGTTTCTGAGCATACACGACCCCAACACCACCACCCCCAGGATTTGTTGTTTCACAAGCCTGAAACGTTGATGGATGCGTGTGGGATTATTTTCCCTCTTTTACGACTGAGAAAGATGAAGCAGTAAAGAATAAGACTTAATTGTCATGGTATTCATCCCTACTGATCAATAGAGCTGCTTTTGCAAGAAACCGCACCCAAGTTTCTTAGTGTGCCAGCCTTGCAGAGTCTGCACAGTGCAAATCTGATAAATTGGCGAAATAGTTGAGGATTGATGGGGTCCAAAGTTGCAAAAGTCTGGGAATTTCCCCATTAATTCCCAAATATTCCTGTTAATTCCCCTGGATAAGTTTCCAAATTGGAATATATCCAGAATTCCTCAGCTTAGCTTCACATGGAATAATAGGTTTCTGGCAAGTTTTTGCAAATTTTAAATTTAAAATTTTATGCCCCTTTGCAACCTTAATGGGATCAGATTCAAGTCCAGGTTGACGGAAAAGTTCTTGATGGTCAGCTCTTTGGTTTGTAGGCATCTCTGCAGTTTCTTTTTTGTTTTATTAAACGGTGCCTTCTTGCCACACTGCAAGGCCAGATTTGAGCCACTGTCGCTACATAGCCCGTTTCACCCACACACAAGAAATGTTCTCCTGACACGACAGCACCGCCCTGCTGGCCCATTGGCCCCAAGTGAGGTTTGGTACGACAAGCAGCTTCACAACAGCATTTAATTCCTTTTGCATTCTCCTAACCCCTTCTTTAATCTGGGCCATGTGAAAAACATTATCCCAAAGTTGTTTTAAAAGCTTCTTAGCCTTTACTGTAATTACTCAGTTTTTAAAGCTGAATAGGCTTACAGAGGCAGGTATGCTTAACATTAAATAATGTCAACCACTCAAACCCAACACTCGGATTTAAAGAAAAATATCTTTTTAGATCCATTATTTTTTTCCCTTTTCCTAAGCACCCATTTCTGTGTTGTGTGAAAAAGCTCAGAAAAGGGAAAATCTAATTTAAATGCAAACCAAGCATGATGTTTAAAAAAAAAAAGTGCAAAGGGGGAGGGGGGTGGAGGGGTGACAGGCGTCCTGTGGGCACTGAAATGAACGTGTTTAATTGTCATGTTCAAGATATGCCGCTCCCCTCGATGGCGACACTCCCTTGTCAGTGAACACGGATCAGCATGGATTCTTCTTGGCAGCTTTGGTCCCCACTCCTCCTTCAGACCGATATCGCATTAGACGCTATCAGTATATGCACTGCGGCTCGAGTGAACACGGCTACACGAGTGTGGGGTGGACCAAGGCGGGAATGGGGAAAAGCCCCCCCCACCCATGCGCAAACAGCACATTTACACACATCCTCGTCTACGCTCCATCTCGCTTCCCTCATGTTTGCTCTATATTCTTTGTTTGTCTTCCGTATTCACCTGCAATGAGTCTAAGGCAAATATCAGAAGTAGAACCACCAGAGGCACAGGAACCAGGGGGGTGGCTGATACTTTACACTTAAATTATTCAGTTGATGCAATTTCTGCAGCTTGATTTTACATACTACTTTCAATCATTAGTAGTTTGATACTGTTACTCTTTATTACCATTATTTTTATATTGTTGTTGTTTTTCTTACTCATGAGACTGATCAGGCCCAGAATAGCACTGGGAGCCAGACTGTCACTGTTCTCCTCTGCAGTAAGGTGGCAATATCAGCAACTGCAGGCCCAGGGTTCCTGAGCATAAGGGCACCAGAGCCCTGATATCAATCAATCAATCAATCAAGACATTTCCAACAGACATTTTAAAGAAAGGAATTAAAACAGGTATATGCAAGAAAAAAAATTAAACAAAAATGTAAAAAGTTTAAAAATCAACTATATCGATCAATCAATCAATGGATAAGCAGGTAAATAAACAAACAAAAATTAAATCCCACCGAGCAAGGGGACATAAACCACTGCCACACTGAGACCAAACCCAGACCGTTCGGGAGAGAGAATGCTGACAAAAAAGGGGCCCAAACCCACCTTCTACTTATGGTACACAACACTCTCATAACTTGCAGTACCAATAGACAACCCTGTCTGGTCTTTCACACATACCACGTACAAAGTGCCATCCCAGCAATTAGTGCCAATTGGAGCCCATGTGCATCCCTGTGCGCCGGGGGTGTACCAATTCGGAGACCCCCCAGAAGAGGGCGCCCTAGGGGGCTGCCTGACTGATTGGCAGTAACACCAGCCCTTCACTCTGCACTCATTCCTACAACTCCCCAAAAGTCCACCTACAGTGGGTCAGTTGGAAAATATTGAGGAAACGGACCCAGTGGCCATGGCCTGTTGCCGGGTGTACTAGAAACACAAAGGTTCTGACGTGTCACGCTGTCGCCCCCCCATGGGCCAAGTTCCTGTCCGCCGACAAGCTAATTTACACTGGCACCGCGTCCTGCAACCATTGCCGAGGAGGAACGTGTGAAATCTTCTGTTCCGGAAGCACGCGTGCGACTAAAGTTAGCGTGTGCATGCGCATGCTCTCAGCAAAAGAAAAAGTAAAAACCAACCTCCCCTTACTCATCACCATAGCAACCAGACAATCCAAAATGGCGGCCTGCCAATTCCCCCAACCCCCTCGCTCCCCTTTAAACAATTTCATCCCTCTGTTTCAAAGTAGGTCACTACAGCGCCTTCTCTCCGCAGACCCTGTCTAACAGTACCGAGTGCCTTTCTCCAAACGCATCTCCGTCTCGCTCTCTCTCTCTTTCCCAAATGGCACTCGATGCTCCCTGTGCTGCCCTCCTCTCCTGTTCAAGTTGGACCGGTCCTGCCAAGGCCTGAAGGACACTGAAAAATATATGAAGTCTGGTTGCCAGGTGACTGACCCTGCAAAGCCAGGCCTCCCTGCTGGATTATGCGAGTTCACGACTCCAAGCGGCATGTCTCCATCAAGCGCCGCGGTCTCCTGGTACCAGGGCCCCCTTCGTTCAGCCCTTCCGTCTCTTGTTTCATACCCCCAGCCTGCTGCATAATTCAGCTGGTCTCCCTGTCACACAGCTACTGCCTGCCTTTCCTTCTCGTTCTCAGCCTGGCCGTGTCTCTCCATCCCTCCACCCTTTTACCCTTAATGAAGGGCTCTCCAGCGCCGGGGCCACAGCCGGCTAACCCCCCCCCCCCCCAATCACAACAGTGATCCAAGCATCTTTCAGCACACCGGTAGCCAACGTCGCTGAGTATTCCTGTTGCCAGGAAGATTTCACTCTTAATGTGAGGGGATAACCTTGCAGGCTTAGAAGAATAATAAACAGGAAAAAAACAACATATGACATCAACAGAAATCATCACGCGCCAGACTAAAGTGAACGTGATTCAGATGTTCTGCAAAGCCGCTGAGAGACATCTGGCCGAGCGAGCAAGCGACTGCTGAACACTGTCCGTGCAGACAGGATGGCGTCTCACTTCAGCACAACCCCCCCCACATACACCCACACCTGTTTCGTTTGGGCACTGTGTAGAAATTCTTTACAACATAATTCAATCCAAGTCTAAACCGCAATTTTGTATCCACTGGGGAATTAAGGGAGATTAATCCCCTTGAGAGTCTATTTTCTCCTGCCCTCATCCGTTAATTCCTTCAAAAGTCCATTTTTTTCCCTGTCTTCCCTCCCCCCCCTTCCCTCCTCAGTCTCTCTCTCCTGTTTCTCTCCATTCACTGTTTTAACTCTAAGCCACTCCGTCTTGCTCTGACAGCAGTTTCGCTGACTTTGTCGGCTATATTTTCGAATATGACAGGACTCCAGCCCTCATCCTCATCTTTTACCATCTCTTTTTTTATCAGTTCCCTGCCCATCCTTTTTGACATTACCTCCCTTTCCTGAAAATCGGTCTCAATCAGTTTAGGATGGGCAGAGTGGCAAACCATCTGTTTCCACCAACAACAGCCCCTTCTCCGTCTGCCACGGACAGAATTCACAGCCCAGCATAAGCTTGCTATCCAGGAGAGAGAGAGAGAGACAAAGGGAGGGCTGGGACAAGAAGCAGGGAGACTTTGGACAAGAGCAGGCCCACCGGCTAAAAAGAGGAAAAAGAACGACAGAAAACGAGACCAAAAGGGAAAGATGGCACTTCAGCATGAAGACGCGGCTCCTGTGAGGATCGAACGGCTCTTGCACATTTTATTTTCATTACCGTTATTCCATTTTGGCCTTAAGTAAATAAAAGAAGAGAAATAGAGTTGAGAACAGTAAGTTCTACCCTTACCACACCGGCTGTAATGAAATGCCACAAGTGCTACTGACTCTTAACTGTAAATGATTTTTTTAATGAAGAGCGGCGAGTTCACCTTTTGGAGGAAGCGTATTCTTAGAGGAGCAGCACTTGCTAACTATTAAGAACCTCAAAAGATGGTGCTGCTCTAAAATGTGTATAAATTAATGCACTCAAGTGAAGAGCCGTAGCCCCAAAGCTGGCTCACCACCTGCTGACCCCCCTGGGCTGTGACATCACCAACCGTCAGTACCGGGGACACCATGACATCGGTGCTGAATCATCCCCAAGCTTCACTGGGGAAGCCCGGAGTCGGTAATCACAAGCCACGCCGTCTCACAGCAATTAACTCATCGACTTGGGGTCACTCACAAAAACTCCCGTTACCACACCAGTACCCCCTCTTTCTGTGACATCGCCAACTGATTCCTTATTCGTCAGGTTCACACATACAGAGATGACTGAACATGCTGGTATTTTTACCAACAGACAGCTAAAGTTAGAGTATGTTTGAGGCAAAGCCATCAGACCATCTCCCCGTAGATTTCTAATGTATAAGATGTTTATGATGAGGACACAGTAAGTACAAGAGAATATTACATTTCTATATTGTACATATAGAAATATGCTGATCACTAATACGATACTATTACTAAAGCATCTCAAATTCATTAAACATTTTCATTTCTTTTAGTATCCTGTTAAACTCTATTTGAAATTTCCTCCCAATGTGTTTATGACACACTTTTAATATTCTCTGTATGAGTATATAGTTTGCTCTTTTAATTACAATTTTAATTAACTGTTTGAAGTTAACCATTATGCAAATTATGTATTGCTTTTTGTTAAACAGCAACTTACTAATAAATGAAATGCTGCATTGGAAATGTCGCTTCATGTTACCTATAATTTGGTAATGACATAACATAATGGGACGCACACATACATTTGTAACATGTAATGAATGCTTTATGAAATCAGAGGTGAGTACACAAAGCATATAAAATTGTACACAAAATCCTCCCCTTCCTGTTGATGGAAATAATTATACCAGACTGTGAATTGACATTACCAAACATCATATAGTAATTAAATACGTAACAATATGCCACTGGCTCCTCTAATGGAGACGCCACATCCGTGACCATCCTGAGCAGTGCCATGCAGAGATTTTTGAGGGACTCAACTGTCAAAATTGGGGCACTTTCAATCGCTTCGGCAAAATGGGTGGTTACTCGGGCACCCTCAGCTCCTCCCACACATGCCTGTCTCTGAGCACCACATCCCTGATCTCCCACAATCCTGTGCATCCACACTACTGACCTTTCACATCCCTGGGCATCCACAACCCCGATATCCCACATCCCTGGTCATTCACAACCATATATCCACATCTCAGACCATTCACATGCTTCACTATTCATTTTCCAGACCATCTACATTCCAGTCCACATCAATGATCTCCTTTCTACATACACTGCCTTCACTGTGCCCCCCCCCCCATCACAATCACCTGCCCAGTGCTACACGCTTAATCATTCGTAAACACCCTTTTCACCCCATCATTTAGCTTTCATTTGGAAATGGGCTGTTTATATAGCAGTGAGTCTGTTTTAATCAAAAAAGGGACATTCATAGTTATTACCAAAAAAAGTCATCATGCTGCTCTCTTAGGAAATTAATGGTTATTATAGAAGGTGGACCTATGTGGTTTCTGTAGTATTAATTGTTTATGTTTGGAACAAGGAAATATGCAAAAACAGATTATCAGAGGCATTAAAGATTCCCTCAAAAAGCCTGTCAGGAGGAAGCAAAGTGATACCGAGAGCCATACTGCAGAATTACTAACTGGGAGGAAAGAGCCGAGTTCTTTGAAAACTGGGCTTTGAAAAGAGTGGGAATTAACCCAAATTAAAGGGTGCGGCTATGCAGACACTCATAGCATTGATCCCATAGTGAGGGGGGGGGGGGGGGGACAGTAGATCCGGACATGGGAGAGAATGGACAGGCACCAGATTGGGGGGGGGGGGGGCATGACAGGAAAGGGGAAAACAATAACATAAAAGGAAGAGCGAGAAGCTAAGAAAAGGAGGGTGGGGCACAGATTTCCAGAGAATGACAAACAAGTGAGCGAGAAAGAGAGAGAGGTGGAGGGAAGGCAAAAAATAAGGGAGATATATTGAGTGAGGAGGAAGAGTGAGAGAAACAGAAAATCTTGTTTAGAATAAATGTGTTAGAGAGACGGAGAGAAGCTGAAGGGATGGGAGAGAGAAATGAACAGTGACACGTCGGGTAAGAGGAGGAGATGAGGGGAGGAAGGAAGGAGATTCTCAGATTGAAAAACAGAATGAAAAAACGAGTCGACAGAACAAGGGAAAAGAAGAAAGGGGCTGAGAGAAAGAAGGAAGAAAGAGGAGAGAACGTGGTCACAGACGTCATAAAAACAAGCCAGGCGAAAATATACAGACTGGAGGGAAGAAATAAAACACAGAAAGAGGAAGGAGGAATGGGGGGGCTTAAAGCAGGAGGCAGGGAGGGGGGTGAAGCTGTTCATTATCGAGATGGAGTGCCATTGCTGCAGGAGGTGGTGAATTACAGTTCTGACAAAGGGGGGTGAAGGAGGACAAGAGGAGAGGAGAGAATGTGAGGAGGAGAGAGGAGGCACTGGGCATTTCAGCACATCAGCAAAGTTCTTGGTTCAGGGAAGATGTAAGATGACACCCGTAACCCCTACCCAGCCCTAACCTTAACCATAAGTAACCAAACATTTTTATTTTTTTCACTGCATTCACAGATCTTTGTGGGGCCAATATAATATAAACATAATGCACCCTCACACCCACAGAATAAATCATTGACCAATCACAGTTAGAGGAGGATGGGGAACCACCTGCATCTGCAAGATACAATGAGGGAACAAACATGTCTCCTTTCCAAGGAGCGTGGCTGATTTTCTCGCATAATTACTACTGAAACTTGAGGTGCCCACAACAACTGAAACTTAAGAGCCCAGACTCCATCATTCTAGCCTACTCCCCCCAAAGGGTCCCTGGGCTTGTGACAGGCGGTCAATGACAGGGAGCAGAGAGTGACACAGCGAAACTCCCAGCATCCATCGTCCTAATCTGTGCCGACAAGGCAGCGTAGACGCTGGCGGAAGATGTAAACAAGCAGATAAATATCGAATTTGAGACCCTCCATCTTCATCGTGGCACATCTGAGGCCTGAGTGCCAAAAAGTGAAAAATGGGAAAAGGAGTGTGAATGAGTAGCGGGAAGAATGATGGGAAAACTGGGAGAAAAGAGAGCTCAGAGAGGGGGGCCTGTAACAGGGAGAGATCGGCAGGGGTAAAGATCAGAGTGATGAGAGAAGAAATCAGATAGGGGAAATAGAGTCAGGAGCTGGAACAGGGACAAATCAGAAAGGGGAGAGAAGGAAGCGGAGAGGGGACAACTCACATAGGGGAGAAATCAGACAGGGAGAGGGGAGAGGTCGGATGGGGGAGAGAATGGGGTGAGGAAAGAATGGAGTGGAGAATGGGGGAGGCTTGGAACTTGGACAGTTTGGAGGAGAGAGATCAGAGGGGAGAGATCAGAAAGGGGATAGAACAGAATGGAGAGGGGAGTCATTGAGTGGGAAATGATCGTAGAGGGGAGGGAAGGGAGACGGAGCCTGAATGCCGATATGCTAGGATGACACCAGTCACTAGTCAGAACAAAACATTTTGCTCTACCTGAGGTAGTAGGGATGGGTGGGGGGAGTGGGCCATCCAAATCTGAGACAGGAGATGCCACTCTGCTTGTAAGACACTTCTGTCCCACACACAGACACAGGCGCTTGCATCACACTGCACACGCACTCACACACATATACCCCATCCCAGGAAGTCAAACTCCCCCCACGCACCCCTACCCAGAAACATCATCCTGGCTTGAAAATCCTGATGCTTCACTATCTCAACGCCCACCTTATTGGCATTACGATTAATGGGTGTTGGGTGGGGTGGGGCACAGCAGCTAGAAGGATAACGTGACCCCGACAGATGGGGGAGGGGAATCTCCCCCTGGAACAGTCTCGCTAGGATGGCAAAGAACCTGGGGAAGATGGCTAACAGGTGTTTTGGAGGTACTTTTACGTGCTGGTAATTACGGTGAGGTGAGATACATCAGGATAACAGCGATTTAGGAAGGCAGCAGCAGCAGGGGGTGCGAGCAGAGAGAGTCTGCTGAATGCGGTTCCCTTTTTTGGGAGGGGGGGGTGATGAATACTGATGGTATGTTGCAGTACGTGTTGCAGCCTGTGTTTGCGGGTGGTCACCCTTGCCTGCCGCCCCCTCCCTCACACTTTCTCCATAACAGGCTGTAAAGTGGCCTCCGGCTGTTCCTGTCCTGCAGTTGTACCTTAGAGCAGAGTTTCCCAGCCCACTCCCCGGGGACCCCCAGATGGTCCACATATTTGATCTCTCCCAGACAGGCCACATTTCTGGAGCAAAACTGTGAACTGCTGGGGGTCCCTGAGGACCATATTGGGAATCACTGCCTTAGAGTGACTATCGACTGGAGCTGAGGGGGCAATATTCCAACTGTATACCAAGCAGGGTGCAGACAGAGCAATCAACTCAGGACAAATGCAGCCGGGGGCTCAACGGCCCCACCAGCAGAGCCTGCCATTGAGTCCTCGACCCCTCCCCCCCTGCAAGCAGACAAGGGACGGGAGGGCTGATCGAGACGAACCAGCATGTTTTCATATCTTAGCCAGAGTGACGCTCTTATATGCAGTGATTTACAGTCATTTGCCATTTAATGCCTGGATGCAGTTCAGGTTAAGGTTCTTGCCGGAGGTGACCACATGGAGGGGGACCAGAAAACCTCACCCACCACCTGCTGTCCACTGTGCCTTATTTACAAAGGGGGACAGATGCAGTGCCTTTAATGACACATCCACACCAGCAGGAGGCGGTGCCAAACCAGGTAGGGTGGCCCGGGGGAGGCGGGTTGC
The DNA here is from genome assembly GCA_015164015.2 of Brevimyrus niger. Lineage (NCBI taxonomy): Eukaryota > Metazoa > Chordata > Actinopteri > Osteoglossiformes > Mormyridae > Brevimyrus > Brevimyrus niger. Next base: position 24,639,716 of record JAABNY020000002.1, on the reverse strand, counting down.
GGATGACTGTCACCTTCTCTCTGGCCCAGCCTGGCGACGGGGTACGATCCCTGCCGGCGTGGGTGGGGAGAAGCAGGGCCAGCCACCGGTGCTGGGTGGCTTAAGTCTGGTTTTTATTGCAAGGGGCAAAAGGACGACCCACTGGGAGGGAAACTGTCACAGGCCCCTCAGGTGAAATTTTCAGGGAGTCCCCTTGGGGGCGGTCTGACCATGACATAACAAAAAACCTGTCAGCTGGGGTTCGGGGAGGGTCATTTTAAGACGCCCTATCCCAGGCCCCTGACCTCTTACGAGGAGGTTCCAGGTTCCATCCTGCTTTTAGGATTACAAAGAGGCCCCCCACATACTGTACACAAGGACACAGCTACAGTAGGCCAGACAAGGACGCTGCACAGCGGCTCCCACCCCGCCGTCTTCTGGCCTGTGACGAATCATTTTCGGTCAATATTCCAAAAGCAAGATAATGGTGCAGAAGTCCAGCCGTTTATCTCAGCTGTGACAGGGAGGCGCGCGGCAGGACCGCAGCCTCGCCGGCCTGCAATGAGCCGCGCCCGCCACACGCGTGCCCTGCTGCTGCCCGCGCCTTCGGCCTCCGTGACGGTACAATTAGCCTGCTTTTTGGGCAGAGCGAGCCCAGGACACGGCCAGCTCAGGCTGATTTTATATGCATCTCACACCGCAACGGTAAAAAAAAAAAGTGCTTTGGCTCCTTCAAGTTCCAGATTATTTGCTGCTGTTTTTTTAATGGTGGTGGGACACGGGGGGGGGTGTGACACTGCGAAATAAGACAGCAGGGCAGCATTTTTAACTGCATGCACCCTCTAGTAACTTTCTTTTCACCAACTCAACAGCATGGGGCAGTGTATGGCTCACTGGGCCGCGATGCGGTGCCTGGAAACAAAAGGTTGCTGGTTCAAATCCCAGTGTTGGAGGAGTGATGGTAAGTCATAAATCTTTCATTTGCACTAGTACACTGAAATTCTTGCCTTCACCTACCCCATCTTGCTCTCCATAGTTTGGGGTTATAACACAGGGTCAGCCAATGTGTGACACCCTTGGAGCTGGGGCTGAAAGACTTTGCTCAAAGGTCCAGGGACATGTAACTCTTCTGCGGAGGCTGAGGCTCAAACCAACAACCTTCTGATCAGACAAAGAGGCTTAGCCTGATGAGCCACTCACCAAGCGACATCAGCATCGGGCCCTTGAGTCAGGCCCTTAACCCCCAATTGCCTCGAGGACTGTCTGACCCTGCCCTAATCAGAATACACATTACTTTGGATAAAAGTGGCTGATAAACAGGTTTAATGTAAACCTCAGAATCAGAGCTCTGGTTCAGCCCGGGCCATCTCGTTTGTAGCTCACACACACATAGCCGATAGGCTTAAGCGAGCCACTGTGTTGGTGAGGGAAGACATGGCGGACACTTTAAAAAAGAAAAAAATACTGTGGGAAGCCCCTGCCCCCAGTCTGCTCAGGCCGTTATCTACCCCCCCTCCATCCCCTGCCAATCGCCCACAATGTTTCATTCCCACCGTCCACATGGGCAACTTGGCACAGATCCTGCATGGCGGCCCCATCCACGTCCATGCAGCGCCTTAAATCCCCCAGACCGTCACATCTCACTCCCCATCGCCCCGTGCCCTTCCTCCCGCCCCCCATGAAGATATCAGAGAGCAACCCCTTGCTCTTTTCCTCACTACCATCGGCTGCCCCTCCCCACCTCGTCTGCCGTGTCAAAATCAGACAGCACGACCCCCTCCCTCAGTCCTCCCTGCCCCCCACCCTGCTCTTCAGGAGGCTGTCCCTCCATCCATATTCAGCTCTTTATCTCCCCTTTCATTCCTGGCTTATCTCCTCCTCTAAAACGGAGATCCGAGCATGTCTCCGCGGGGGAGAAGGGTGTTCGCTTCACAAGACAACGCAGGAACCGTTTTCCCAGCACCCCTCCGAAAGCACTGACCCCTCGAGTGCAGCCCATCCATGACTTATTCATCAGACACACGCCATTGACCCCTGGAACCTTCTGTCAGTGCGCATTGCTCATTTTATGCTGCTCGCAATCTCTTTTTTTTAACCCCTGAACCGAGCAGAATAAGCAGCAGAACTACAGGTATAGATGTGTGGGGGGGGAGGGGGGAGGAACATTGTCCCAGTCAACTTCAGAGTCCATAAAAGGTGAGCCATTCAGAAATGTAGCTTTGGGGGGGCAGCCGTTAACACTCCATTTAACTGCCATTGTATATTTATTAGAATGCAGAAAATGGGCTCCCTTTCAACGCTAAAACCTCTAGATAAGACTTACAACTCAAATAATGACAATGAACTAAGACCCACCACAAACCACCACACTCTGTAAGGCTGGATTCAGGCTCTACACTTCCTATAGTGTACACGATTCAACACTGAACAAATGATTATTAGCTAGCAAAAGAGCACTAGATATTGGTTGTGTTTGTGTGTAGACATTCGACACCCAGTGGCCATTTTGTTAGGTACATTGAACTAGTAGAACCCATTTTTGCCTTCAAAATTGCTTGAAGGATTGACAAGCTGTGTTCTCAGATAAGACATCCTGCACATCTGTTTATTTTCTCATTTTTATTTTGCCTAATAGGAGCCAAGTCCAAATAGTACCTTGACTGATTAGCTTTTCTAACGTGAAGTTCTAACGATGCTGTATTTAGCTCCTGCTCCAATGCTAACTTACCTGTCTAATGTAATCAAATGGAAAGTCAGCCTAGCAGCACCTCTGCTTTTGTAGTTGGCTGTAACCTTGTGATACACAGTTGACCCTTTGGCCACTTTCCTCAACGAGGTTTCAATATATATGAATGGGTCAGCATATGAAATTGAATTGGAAAGTGTTCAGGAGTTTTACGAAAGCTGCAGACAACACATGAAAACCATAAACGCACACAAATATATGTACAGTGCCGGTTTGTGGGACACTAAGCGCATTTACAGCAGCCTCAAACGTGACAGCTCGCAGTGATCTTTGTATCCTGTGATTCTTGTATATTTTCACTTCACTTTGCGTGTTTTTCTCGACTGCGGGGGGCCTGCGCCCTTAATCCCCGCAGTGTGGAAGGGTCAACTGTATTATCTACCTAACTTATAAATTGCTTTGGAAAAGAGCATTTGCCACATAAATAAATGCAAATGTAAAATGTACTGTGCTGTTATTCCTGCACTTGTGATCTTCCTACTAACTTTAGCAGCCAGCCTGGCCATTTTCTTCAGATGTCTCTCATTACTAAGCTGCTTTTGCCCACAGGATTGCCGTTGGTTGGATGTCGCTTTATTTATCACACCATCCTCTGTAAACTCTGGACACCAAAGTGTACAAAAATCATAGGAAGGTGGCTGGAACCTTCAAATCCGGCACCCCAAAGTCACACCATATTCGAAATTGCTCAGTTCACACATCTGAGCTGCTCAAATCCTTAAGCGAACTGCAACCAAAACCATTGACCCTGTTAGTGTTTCGGCCGCTGTCACCTGATTGGCCATTAGGAGGAGGATGTTTGCGTTAGCAAGCAGGTGGCAAATACTTAACTGGCCGCTGAGAGTGTATGTGCGTGTCTGTATTATATATGAATAATATATATCAGGCAACTGTAAGTGAAGGTTGTTGACATGTAAATGTCAGAGAAAGGGTGAGAAGGAAAGATGGAGAGAAAGTGCGGGTGTTGCTGTCAGGTCATCAGCAAGCTACTTCAAAGTCAGACGCTTCTCTGCTGGTGTGATCAGGAGATAACAGTGCAGAGAGAAGCTGGGTGCCAAGGGTGGGGGGCGAGGCAGACACCAGCCAGGAAGATAGTGTTTCAGCACATTAGACAGATCGCCCGATATGTCGTTAAGCAGGGAAGCCGCAGTGACGCCTTACAGCAAAACTCGTGTCGGCCTGAAGGATAACTGCCCCTGCATTTCTGTAGGTCGTCTGCGGCTGCGGTCGCCATGCCAACGGGACAGGCACCGCTATTCAATTAGTGATCCTCAACAGGGTCCCAATAGATTCCTGTCTTAATGCATGTGTAAAGGGGAAAAACCGAAAAAAATCCCACTGCAATTTATTATAAATTAAAAAAAAATCTAACAAACTGCCATTTTATTTTTTAATTTTGTGAAGTATGAATGCAGTTTTTTTTTTTTTGTATGCTGTCACTTCTTTCTTGTGAATTCACAGACTAGTTTGGCATGTGTTCTGAATAACTGGTTAATTATTTGCCCAAATAAAGGAGGTGTCAAAGTGGGAAAAAAAGAAAGGGATAGAGGTAGGTAGAGGAACAGAACAGGTGAGAACAGAACAAAGGAAGATAAACACTAAACATGGTGCTCTGGAAGCTGAGCTTGAGAGGCAGGAGGAACAGGAGGGATGCCAACTCAAGGGGCGAGCGGGGGGGGGTTCGAGGGCATGGCGTACCTCCAAGCGGCCTGTGTCAGGCTGGAAGCCGCGGGCTGGGTCTTCGGTGGTCACTCGACACTGGATGGCGCAGCCATTGATGCGGATCTTGTCCTGCTTGAGGCCCAACTCCGGCAAGCTCCGGCCCTCGCACACCCGCAGCTGGGCGTGTACCAGATCCACACTGTGATACGGGGAGAGCAGTGGGTGGGGATGCATCACCATGCGTACGCCATTCACAGCCAGCGCACCGTGGGATTGCACATTCTGGCAGCAAACACACTGACAGGGCGCCAAGGCTCAGAGCGAGGGTCACTGATGCAGAGATACCTTGAGCAAAGGGGAGAGGCCATTAACACTAGGCAAAGTATGTACAGTGGGGTTGCATGTTGTTGACAGTGAGGGGCGGGGCCTGTGAGAGGCGAGGAATGAAAGGGGCGGGGCCACCTTAGAGGAATGGGAAGACTCACCAGCGATTTCAGGCATCTCAGTAATAAAGCTGGGCTAACACCCAAAAAGGTGCATGCGGTGACGTGTCGGGGGGGGCATGCATAAACAATCCCAACTGCGAGCAGAGCATGAATCATAAAGAGCCGAGAGATGCCGCCTCACTCCCTCCCCCCGTGGCATCAGCGCACTCCTCCCCTGCCGCCGTAATAAAAGAGCCGCCGTGTATGTGAAGCGCGATGCTCGCACCGGCTTGCCAAAGCCATTTAGCTGGAAAGTCCCCCCTTAATGATCAGCTACGCCTTTCATGACATGCAGAAAGGCCGACGCCTCGCTCTGCTCCGCTAGCATTCGCCAGCATACAATGATTCTCTTCATTAGAAGCTCCTGGAAGGGGGGGGGGGGGAATCAAAATGGCACAGAGCCCAGAGTTATTTACCGACTGAATAGGGGAACCTGAATGTGTGCGTCAGACGATGAGCGAGAATGGTGCAAACAGAAAGTTCCGGAAGCACCGTTACATTCCCGCCGTTAGACAAAGACAAATATTTTATGTCAAACCGCTATAAGTACTGTTTAAACATTGGCGGCAGTGTGTATGCATGCATTTGATATATGCGCGTGAGTTTCCAGCGCAACCGTCCGGAAATATCTCGCAGGCAGCCCAAAATCAAATTATTCCTTATCTGAGACGCGAAGCCCCTTGAACAAATCAGGAAGCTAGAGCGATGTGCATTTGTGCATGGCAGGGAGCCTGGGGGCCTTGGGAGAGGGCTATGAGGTCCATCTGTGGGGCGGGGTGAGGGGTTGAGTTATGTTTGCATTAATAATTGATAGGCCGAGGCGTCTGTTTGTAGGTGTTTAGGAACCGCGGACTCGCACGCAAGCGGCCGCCAACACAGTGAGGGTGACACTGCACGCGACCTCGTTAAGTAATCTGCATACTTGATTACACGACCTCAGCAGGAGCATCTTCATAGTCACACATGAATCAAGGCGCTGCCTCATTCACACAGAACCCCCCCCTCCCCCAACATAACTGCACATCACCTTGCCACCCCCCCCATACAGTCCCTCAACTTTCTATTTACGAACGCTGGATCCTTAGTTAATTTTTGCTTTACTTGTTTACAGCGGGACAGATTGAGGGAAGGAAAATGGAGTGAGGGAGACAACGTCCAGCAGACGAGAGCGGGATGCAGAGAAACAGACAAGCAAGAAAGACAGGTAGGCGTGACTCTACATCAATGCTGGAAAACCGTATGATGAAAGGATAAAAGGAGGGATTTAAAAAAGAGGCATGAAAGTGAACAAAATCTGTATGAAAAAAAACTCATTAGTCATTCATTGTATTAAACAACCTATAATATCACTTAATACACATTACAGCAGGCCTGGGCAATTATTTTATGTGGAGGAGCAAATCTGAACTGCACTGTCAACAGGGGCCATTATTGTCCTATAAAAACTACAACACACTTGTTAGATTTTACTATAAAAAACACCACACACACATTTATTAATCGAATTAGACTACTGGAAAAGAGTCGTCTTGTCGTGTTAGTCTTCATAAACAGAAAACTATCATGTTTAACGATCATGTAAGCCAGTAAAGACAACTAGCTTCTGCCCTGCATTCAAGTAAATAACTGTCTAAATGAAACAGTTAGCACCAATGTGCAAAACCATACATAAGAGAAGCACAGCTGGCAATTTCAAACACATGACAGTTCAGATTGAGGCCAGTAGACCTTAAGGAAGGGGTGAAGAATGTCCTCTCGCATTTCAACCCCAAATAAGATCGGCTTAGTGAAATCCTCCACTCCGGCACAGAAGACGGCCAATCCTACCAGGCTGATGCAGGTTTACACCAGTCTTTCATAGGTCTGGCTGGAAAAGGGGTCAGTGCCACTAAGCTCTCGAGTTTAATCAGGTATTGAACATCACAACCACCACAAGACATCTAAGCTTCTTGCCCTTAACTTTGACTGAAACATTTTGGGATTTATTTTGGTCCAGTTATCAACTCATTTTCAAGGCAGATGTTCCAACACCATTTGTAGGAGTTTTACTTGCACAAAAAAAGTTCTAAGGACAGAAGAAACGATGATTGGTTCAGAGAGATAACCAATCAGATTGTAGAGATTGTAGAAGAGGTGTCCAAGTAACTAGAGGAGGCAGGACCAAGACATCTGATTGGTTGGACACAACTCTATAATCTGATTGGTTCTCCCTGAACCAATCATTTTTCCCTCCGCCCTCAGAACATTTTTGTGCAAGTAAAACTCCCATGAGCTAGAACGCCTTGAGGTCACAAGCGTCATTTGCCATCAGCAGTTTTGATACTATTTGCAATCCTGAAAAAGTGGGGAGACCTTAACTATCTGTAATGTTATCTTCCCAGGGAATGTTTGGTGCTCTGGGTTTAATATCAGATTGGGGTGCTTAATCTTTTTTGTGCCGTCCACCAGGTTGACAGACTGGAAGAGCATATGGACACCTTCTCATAATAATGAAATAGCTATGGAGAAGAGACCACTCCATATTTTTAAATCTGCATTTCTATTTTTATGGTAGCCATACCACCAGCAGTATTTGTTGAAATCCAACACCTGACTCATTAGGTGATTAGCTGAACCATACATAACCAAACCAGAATATACTTGGTAGCTACTGCTATGATTTGCACTATTGTACTAGGACCAAATGAATGTGAACAAATGAAAAACATTACCATAATAAATTAATAAAACATTAAGCTACTACCACTGACCATGCCAAAGATGACGATATCTAAGGTTTTGAGTGAGAAGGTGGCTATTCTGCATTTTCTGCTGGAAGAAGATGGCCAAGACAGCAGTACACAAAAACAATGTGAAAAAGAGGCTACACACAATGAAAGACCAGCAAGGCCGAGGGTGGAAGTGACTCCCTAACGTCAGGGATGACCGCCAACTCATCAGACAGGGCCTCTTTGATCGAAGGAGGACATCGAGTGACCTTCAAAAAGACTGGAAACTTAGAAGTGGTGTCCAGAGCACTGTGAAGATGGTTTGAAAAGCATTTTTGACCTGCTTCGAGAAGCCCATCATTGGTGAGAAGCAGAGAATAACCCAGGCTGGGGGGGGGGGCGGTTACGAAAGGCAATCATCTCTGATTAGTCTAATTTACAGCTCTGACCAACACCTGCCCAGTTTGCCCAAGAAAAAAAATGCACTGTGAAACTAGTTTTACTGTGAAGTTTACAGGTAAATCGAAATGGTTCATAATTCTACTATATTCTACAATAGTTCATCTGTGAACTTTTCACTGCAAACTCTTGTTTTACTTTGAAGTTCATAATCACCTCTTCTGGTGTTTAATAATTTTACCGTGAAGTTTACAGTTGACTGTAGGTGTAGACTGTAGACTGAAAAGAATGAAGACTGAAAAGTGTGCAAATTCACTGTAAATTCATGGTCGAACTGTGAGAGCACAGAGTAAAACTATCAGTTAAGTTTTACTATAAAATTTCATAGTGCATTTTTTCCTGGGTGATGGATAGACAGAGACCACAAGAGGCCTACATGCCGCAGTGCCTTGCAACCCCCTTTGAAATTTAACATCACTAGTAATCTGAGGGGATCAGCAATGCTGGAATCTAAAAGATTTGTCTCTGTGAAGGACACGTGACATCAAACTACATATAAGGTTGTCCTGGAAGGCAATGCAAACCTCCAGAATAATATTAAGTGGGAGATGGATAGTCACAAGCCATCAAAAATAGATGAGTCGCTTAGATTTTCTGCAGTGGGATAAAGTTAGCCAGATTAAGTGATATTCCACTAAACACTAGTTGCTGAACCTCCTCAGTAAAAACATCATTCTCCCCCACCTGGATGATGCGAAAGCAACCATTCTGTACCACTACGCTCACCACACAGTAGCTAAGGTGGTGAAAGGGCAGGAGAAGATTCAACAATCGGATATAAGGGATGATTAGGAGACCAGATTTGAAAGGGCCACAGTGGGCAATTTTATCAGGGTACCACCTCTACTCTTTCAAAAAAATCCCAGAGATCTTTTATGACTGAGAATCAGGACCTCGGTTTTAGGCCTCATCTGAAGGATGGCACCATTTTTATAGCACAGTGTGCCTGTCACTGCACTGGGGCACTGGGATCCACACTGACCACTAACCTGTTGGCTACACCAACACCTCTCCCACAGCAATCCAGCTTTCTCAGCTGGTCTCCCACCCACAGCCCCCCCCCCCCACCAATCAAGGTTAAGACCGCCTAGAGGACACACCCAAGGGTGTAACTTTGGGTTGAGCAGGGGGGCTTGAGGTCTCCACCAATCTAAGGGGGTCCAAGGGGGTGTACTAGCTGGTTTTGATTATCTGTGGGGTTACAACCCCACCCTCTATAATTTATGGCCATGCATAGATCTACAAAAGTTAGTAGAAAATGCTTATTAAGCTACTTCTCACATGTTATTCTTCAAAGGCTGCATGTTATGCTTCTTTATGTTGTTCCCTGATGACCCATCCCTTTGCCAGTGACATGTCATCCCGACAACGGACTATAATGTATAATGCAAACAGAGCAGCATGCACATTTTCACTTCGGGTTGGAGCCTCCCCTGTCGCGACACAGGGACCGAGCAATGAGGCATCGAGAGAGGCTCCTTCAAAGAGCCGTCTGTTCCCATTATTCATCTGGGACGGCTGCCGCAGGGAGGGCACGCTTGATGGCTAATTAAAACTTCAGTCAAAAACGCACACATGGGCTTCGTTCTTCATAGGTTGTAATGAAACCAAGCTGGGGAAGCGTTTGAAGGAGCACTTATGCCGTTACCCTAGGGTGTGGGGCCGGCCCAAGGCATAAGCAACCTGAGCAGCTGCTTAGGATCCAGCAGCCACCAGGGGGCCCCGGCCCATCTGAGCAGCATGTCAAAATGGGAAGGAAGATGACAAATGACAACCAGGTTAATCAAATTTTGCTTAGGGTCCTGAAAAGGGCTTGGCCAGCCCTGCTGGGGCGCCTAAAGGAAGGTGAACGTTTCAGAGGAATCAGCCTGTCATTCGAACACATGGTAGTTCTCACCGACATCCAGAAATGGCCCAGGAAACCTTACCAGAATTCTTATAGGCATCCGAGAGCTTAGCATGTCCTCATACCTACATATCAATCCCTCCTGGAGACAGTCGCAGGATTCACTTTCCAAACAGCTCTAAAAGGTCAGCACTCCTTCCTCACTGAGTTTAAAACTTCTTTATGGATTTTTTTGACACTAGATGTGAATGCTGTTTCCAGTATGCCCACTGTAGTCACTGTACAGACAAAACACACGCACAAACACACATCTGCTTGCATCCATGCCGTTAACCAGACCCACCGGCAACTGGAGTTTGGTCCGTCTACAAATAGGAGCAGCATCAGGAGCCTGTGTGGGAGGCCATGTGACCCATCATCGCACCAGGCGGCTAAAGGCCACTCCCCTGGAGATCCCCGACGACCGGCAGGGCTGCCCCCTGCAGCTCTGACCCCAGTCTTCTCTAAATGATAGTAGTATTACCTGCTCGCTCTCAAACTCCTCGAATCAGAGACCCTGGCAGAAACAGAGTTCCCAGCAGCCCGCTGGATCCGATCTTAAACAGGGGAGATGATTGCAAAGCCCACGCCAGGACAAACAGTCCCTCTCTGGTGCCCTGCTGTTGCCACAGCATCGCTGATAAAGAGTCTGGCTGTAAAAATCATCTGGGGGCTGGTTCCCCATTATCTGGTGAGCAGTGTTGTTTAACTGGAAGGGCTAGCCAGATGTCTCGCCTCTCTGGTACTTGGAGACCTGAGGGTCAAGTCAGGTGACTTGAGACTCCATACCACAAGGACAAGAGCCCCATATTTTAATTACATTGATAATGCACAACGGTAGCAGTGCCACGTACCTAGGAGATTATGTAACTGATCCATTACCTCCAGCAATAAATTACGAACGTAATTGCAGTTTGTGTCAGTCTAGAATTTAATTTCGGATTTATCTACATTCTTGACTGTATAATTAACGAGCGTCTCCCACTGTTTCTGGGAAAAAAAGAACAGGGGCCTGGCCCCCCAGCTGAGGGGTGACGCTTGACTCCACAGGGGGCGCCGTGAAAGTCAGGCAGGTATGCTAGTGTTACTGGAAAATATGTTTTGATGTATTTTATTGCGATACCATTATGGTGAAAAATATTCAATTTGTT
>JAABNY020000002.1:24584468-24622556 GCA_015164015.2 Brevimyrus niger | reverse complement strand
AATCATCCAGATATGTGGGTGTATAACAGAAAGGAGTACAGTAGACTATGCAGATATGCGGGTATATAACAGAAAGGAGTACAGTAGACTATGCAGATATGCAGGTGTATAACAAAGGTGTACAGTAGACTATGCAGATATGCAGGTGTATGACAGAAAGGTGTACAGTAGACTATGCAGATATGCAGGTGTATGACAGATATGCAGGTTAATATATTCTGATTGGTATAACCAGATACAGGCTTTGTGAACTCACTCTGTTATTTCCTCAGTGACGGTGTGCTCCACTTGCAGGCGAGAGTTGACCTCGATGAAGTAGTGCTTCCCATGCTTATCCACCAAGAACTCCACGGTCCCCGCATTCTCGTAGCCAACCTGCAGGTCACAGGTCAAGCAGTATTGGGCATCAGGACCACTTCTACACAAGACTGCCTTCAGCTCCACCCAGTTCAGCCTCCTCTATATCCCACAGGTGCAACACAAATGGTGCAGCCTTAGGATGCCACACCTTAAACGAAAAAACATTGCTGGTGACTAAGGAGCAACATAAGACTCATATAGGTCCCAGCCTTGAGCCTCGATCATACTCAGACTAAACTAATTGCTCATCTATCAAACAGCAGCCTAACTGGATGCTAAATCTGCTCAGATATGACCATGAGCTCCGAGATTCCAGCACCCGCAGAGTAAACTAATTAAGAAAACAGAGTAAGATTAGTAAAATACACATTATCACACAAAGGCGCGAGGGAGGGATAAAATAATGCAGCGGTTTGCAAACACGGGCTTAACTGACGACCTCGGGGAAGTGCAGAGTGGCCATTAAGCTTCTGTAACTGTGAGTAGGGAGGCCGCAGGGAAGACACCCCAACCTGGCATAGCCAGGGGCCTGTTATTTATCTCACCCCCATCCCTCCCTCCCCAGTAACGCAGCAGGGATTGGAGATAATCCTGCGCCAAAATTCACTGTAATCTGATCCATTTTTTCCTCAAGCAATTCATCCCCCCCCCCCTTAAATTCTCTCTCCGCCTGGCACGGTCCAGAGCAGATGCTTGGACACACAAAGACGAGGATGCGTGCAGAGCAACAAGCAGGAATACACACACACACACACACACGGATGCATCGGGATCATAGGCACAGCAGAATACTCATTTAACAAGCCAGGGTACATGGTAATGTATGCAGGCACCCATACAGACAGACAGAGCGATAGCCACAGAGATACACATACGGCCACACACACACACACACACACACCTACAGAGAGAGACAGACATACACACAACCACACACACAGACAGACAGCCCAGCAGACTGATATACGCAGAGACAGACACAATCACATATATATATGCTAAATAAATATAGATTCCTAGAAGAACTGGTTCATTGATTCATTTACCATCCCTCTCTCCACCCATTCATTCATTCATTCATTCACAAAGGATTTAATTCCTTAATCTCTCATACAAAGCTGGCAGTTCTGACTAGCGGGGCCCATGATTGGCATCTAGACCTCTGCTCCTTGAACCGTTTCACGTGATGGCAGGCAGCAGGGTGTGGGCTCCGGACAACGACTGCCAGAGCCAGGGAGGACAGGCCAGGGCATTGCCACCAGGGCTGGGAAGGACTGGCCAGGGCACCGAGGCATTCCCTCCAGAGTCGGGGAGGACAGGCGAGGGCACCAGGGCATTCCCTCCAGTGTCGGGGAGGACAGGCCAGAGCATTGCTGCCAGGGCTGGGGAGGACTGGCCAGGGCATTCTGGCAAATGCTGGTCCAGTCACATGCTGCTATAAATCAGGGACAGAGAGACAAATGGCAACAGGGAAAAGGAGAGCGGAACAACTAGGAGACAATGAAAGATGAGGGTCAAATTTGGCTAAAAATGTAATTGCCGCAATAGCACTGGGGCACAGGCCTTTCGTCTGTGTACTTATCCTCGCTGGAGATTGTATTATGCTAATCACAACTTTATGTGTGACGGCCAACGCATCGATGATACTGTCACCGTGTCTGATGCTACTTCACATTTTTTTCCCCCTTTGCCGAAATATGTATAAATGAAAGGGGGCTGGTGATGAAGATAACAGGTAACAGGCTGAGTGAGATCATACACGGAGAGCAGAGACATCTGAAGCCACTGGGAATACTGGTTTAGGCTTTCATGTCTTTATTCCAGAATTTTGTCTGTGAACCCTGGGGGGGTAAAAAGAAGAATACAAACGAGGAAGGAGAATAATGGAGGGGGGAATTCAATCAATTCCATGATCTCAAACTGATGTTTGAGAATCTCTCGGCAAAAATCACCGTTACCATGGAAACAGCTGCTATAAAATAAAACAACTTAAAATACAGTTTCGGCAGGGACAATATCATTATACTGCACTTATTTGTCCCTGTTCTCCATTTGTGCCTCTGCATGGGGTCCATACCTCTCCCCCCCCCATTCCAACCCCTCTTTAATAATTCCAGAAGTTTGTTCCGCCCACTCCTCGGCAAACGCACCAGTGACTCAGGGTATGCCACTTCCCTTGCGTCGTGCACACACACACGAAAAGAGCACCCACTCAGGGCCCCAATCGAACGGGCCCCTAATGTTACAGTGCCTCCCCTGACCATGGGAACAGACAATCGACTACAAAAAACAGAATCAAAACTACAATGAAAACACAGGTGACAGACCTGCCTGCCTCACCTTCCACCGTCTCCTGAACCCCCACCTCTGGCCACACGGTCACAACAGCACCCCCCATGTCGAGGGGGGAGTGGCTCTGAAGCCACCTGCTCAATGCCCCCCCCCCAAAGAGCATCAGACACCCTCCTAATGACCAGCAGGATTAGAATGGCTGGTCTGTGCTGGTACCAGCCCCATCTCCCTTCTGGTTCCAAGCCCAGAAAGAGTATTTAACCCCAAGCACCCCGTGTGAGGATATCATCTCCCCACCTGGCAGAGCAACAGCTTAATTAAGCCACAAAAACAAAGCACCATACGAGCAGCCGGGCCGCTCAGCCACGGATGGCATCCATCCCGAGTCCCACGGCCAGAGCCACGTCATCACGCCGCCCGCGGTTTCCGTATGGCCTCGGCCCTCCGCCGGCGGGGAAGGTGCAGTCCAGCCCAACGGAATACCCTGAAATCCAACCCTCTCCAAAATCCAGCTCGCGACAAGCAGCCAGCAGTGAGAAGCAGGCCGGACCTGGCGAGCCATTCAGAGGAGAGAGGAAATACAGGGAAGAAGTGTCCTGGGCCATGATGTGTGACGTGAAGAGAGGAGCACGAAGGGGACAAGGAGGGCGGCGCACAAGGGCTATAAGAGAACAGGAGAAAATGGAGCGAGGAGCTACAAGGGAACAAGGAGAACAGAACAGATGGACAGGGAATTTTAAATGGGTACAGGGAAAAGAATGGAGAAGGTAGATCTATAGAGGAAATGGGGTAATAAATAAAATCCTGTACAGGATAAGGAATTTTGAATGGGAGCAGAGGGAAAAGAGGAAGACGATGGTTATAGAGGAGAAAGGTGTTTATAAATAACACAGCCCTGTACTGGATAAGGAATTTTAAATGGGAGCAGAGGGAAAAACAAAAAGAAGACTGATGTAGAGGAGAAAGGAGTTTATAAATAACCGAATGCTGTCCCAGACAAGGAATTTTAAATGGGAGCAGAGGGGAAAAAAGGGAGAAGATGGATGTGGAGGAGAAACGTTTATATATAACACAATCCTGTACAAAGAGCATTAACCCGAAACCTTCCTAAAATAAACTTGCGCAACTTGGAGTGGGAGGGGGTCCAGAGCAGGGGATGCTGGGAATGTTTAGACAATGATATGCCTCAGATGTGTGTCAATTGATCATTTATTGGCTTATGTGTTACTACCCTGATCGGCACAGGATTCCAGCAAAACACAAACATCTTTCCAGTCTGCGGGGCCACTGGGCCAACAGATGGAGTGAGAGACCGGAGGCTGCAGAGAGTCTGTGTCAGAGTGCGAGAATGACAGGGAGGGGGTCTGTCCGTGTGAGACGTGCATGTGCGTCTGTGTAAGGCTGCGTGTTAGTGCAACTGAAAACAGGACTCTGAGTTTCTGAGCTTCAATAGTGTGCTGAGGTCATCTGTACGTGTGAGACACGTATGCGTGTCTGTTAGCTTGTGTGGTTGAGTGTTTGAACACAGGACTCAGAGTCTCTGAACCTCTACATGTGAGTTGAGGGGGCCTGTTAGTTTAATAAGACACGCATATGCACACACATAACACAACCTGTGTGTGTGCTTATGCAGCTATATGCTGTGTGTGGAGGTAGGCTTAACATGCACAGGATGTCAGAAGCGTGCCGCTCTGTTCATCGTTGCTAGTGTGCTTTTGTCTTACATGATGTATTTTGTGTGTGATTATGCTTATATTACATTGTGGGGACCAAATGGCCTCCACAATGTCATAAACCCGTCATTTTAACTTTGTGGGAACCATTCTTCAGGTCTCCACAAACATCTGTGAATACAATCAAAAACAAAAAATGCCAAAATGTCACATATTTTGTTTGATTACTTATGGTTAAGGCTAGGGCTGGGTAGGGGTTAGGGATGTCATGTTGGGGTTAAAGTTTTCCCACAGAAATGAATGGAGAGTCCCCGCAAAGATGTAACTACAAACCTGTGTGTGTGTCTGTGTGTGTGTGAGCACAATCCGGCAGCGATCCGAACAACACCCACACTCTGGTACAGCGCACAGGCCCCAGGGGGCAGGAGAGAGGAAAGCAGAGCCAGAGAGTGGCAAAGAGACGAGGGGAGCCAGGATGGGACAAAAGGTCACGCAATTAATTATTCTTAATGCGCTGTTGTTATTAGAAAACATGCTGACTTCATTTATATCCTTTATTTGCTCCTGTTTATCCAGTAACCTTGTTACAGCTCAGGGAATGGGAAGCAGAAGCTGTATAATCTTTTCAACACAATACAGAGGGTTCCGTCCAAGACCAATCTATGGAGAATGGTGGATTTTAAAGCTTTTACACACACCCCCTGCCATATTCAAAGTGTAGGGATGCTATGTGCCCACACCACACAGAAGATGTGCCCCCAGAGCCCTCTGACAGACCTGCCCATCTCACCAGGTGCACCAGAAGAGGGACAGTACAAAACTGGTGCTGTGGTGCATCATGTCAGTAGGATAGCATGACAAAAGAAAAGGGGGATGCGGGAGGAAAGTAGGAAGAAGCGATGAAGGGTAGCTCGATAGGGAGTGAGAGAAGAGGGGAAGAGGCGGAGATAAAGTGCTGATAGTGAGCAAAGGGAACTATACAAACGTATAATCACCGTATTTTTAATGGTAAGTGCGTTTAGTGATCAAAAGGAAAGAGGGGAAGAGAGCAATGAAATCAGCAGACTGATAAAGCGGGGGGGTGGGGGGGGAGGTAGAGCGGAGCGGCACTTGAAGGGAAGCAGAAGGCTCCAACGATGGAGTACAATTAGGAGCGTGACATTCCTCAAGAGCCTCCAATCCGACACACCGACTGCGCTGCTCACAAAGATAAACACAAGCGAGGAGTCTGCAGTACAGCCACAGTGTCTGCAGTATGGTGACACTGTCTGCACTGTGTCTGCAGTATAACGACAGTGCCGAAGCTGGGTGTCTGCAGAATAGACATGACGTCTGCAGTATAGCTACGTCGGAGCTGGGCGTCTGCAGGGCATTTTCAAGATAGACATGGCGGCTGCAGTATTTCTATGGCATTGGACCTGGATTTCTGCAGGGCGTCTGCAGGATAGACTGCAATATAGCTACAGCGTCGGACCCAGGCATGTGCAGGGCTTCTGCAGTGTACCCAAGGCATCAGTCTGTGAGGTCTGCAGTGTAGCTACAGCGTCAGACCTGGATGTCAGTGGGATAGACAAAGTGTCTGCAGTACAGCTGTGGCATCAGACCTGGGAGTCTGGTGTGGGTCCGTTTATAAATGGCTACAGCTCTTTTTGCTGAGGACTTTACACAGCTGCCGAGCTCTAGTCAGTCGTGAAGGCTGCCTTATGATGGGGGGGGGGGGCTCAATCACTCCCACACACCCTTGAAGGGCCTGAGATCCCACCGGACAAATGACAGTAGCGAGTGTGGAAAGAGGCCAGACCTGCAGGCTGGCAGTTTCATTCTGAGGAGAGCAATTTGGAGGGCAGGCCGGAACCATCACTCCACTTCATTGCAGCTGGGAACCACCTTTACCTGGCTATGGATGGACCTTCTGCATTTGTGGATTCCTCCCTAATTTTTTGGCTAAGCACAATCTCCTTCTTCAACTCCCCACCATCTCTCATTGACCCCACACGGATCACTCCTAAAATTTTCTCCACTCTTTCAGTTCATCGACCTCCATGTCTGGTGTCATGTACTACCACCACCACCCCAGTAGGAGGTTACAGAACCCCTTTGTGGGTCTCACTGAAATGTACTCAAAAACAGCAGCATATCACACCCAGTTCCTTACTGTAATGCCTTGGAGTGTGCACCCCCCTCCTCCCCAGGCACCTCCCATCCATCTTTGTAGAATCAATAACATAGCAAGACAGAAGACAGAGGGATAAATAAATAATCTTGAGCACAAGGGTGGAGATGGACTGGGGGGGGGAATGGGTGAAACAGAGACATAGACGGAAAACTAGGAAGGCACAGAAAATGAAAAAGATCAGCTAAGCCAAAAGTGGGAAGACAGGAAAGGCTAAGGCATTGAATGGGAGAAAAGCCCATAACACTTTGGAAGGAGACAAGTTAAAAACAAACATGGAGAGAGAAGATGAGTGGACTGACTAAGGACCAATCAGCAATCATTCACATGCTGCAGAAATCAGCTACCGCCTCCCACATCCCACTATTCTCCACTCCAACGCCTCCGGCTCCTCTTCACCTGTGAGAGAAGCACTCTAGAGCCGTTCCAGACAAGGACCCCCAAACACACACACACCTGTACACATATCTTTGTGGGGAATGTCCATTCATTTCTACGGGCAAAACCCTAATCCAAACAATGACAACCTTGACCACAAGTAACCAAACAAAATGCAATACTTTTGGCGTTTTCAAATTTCTTGACTGCAGTCAGATTTTTAGAAAATTTCCCCACACCGAAAAAAATGTTGCCCACATGGGAACATTATGTCAAAATAACAGGTTTTTAAATCACATCCAAATGTCCCCACAATGTAATTTATATCTGACCCACACACACACACACATGCTGATGCAGACATGCTGACCAACCCAGACAGAAACTTAAAGGCACCACTGGCTGATGGGTTCTCAGCATCAGGATTAAACCAGAGCCACTGGACCCCAATAGGACAATGCTGCTACCAAATATACCGTAGGCACATCACCATTGCAATACACAGCATTGCAGCCATACGTTTAACATACTAAACCATATAGCAGATGCTTTTTTATCCAAAGAGACATACATTTAGGGAAAGCAGGGAAAGTAGCCCTGGAGCAATTCAGTATTAAGAGACCTTTGCTCAGAGGCCCACCAGCAATAACCCTCTGCCACTTGAACCAGCTACCTTCCAAACACAGACACAGCATGCCAACTTGCTGAGGCACACACAACCCTAGAAATCCATTAATGGCTTAACCAGAACTCCAAGGAATGGCTACTGGTATTGAGGCTGAGAGATCACTAATGAAGCATGCATGTGTATGTGCGTGTGTGTACCAGCATATGTTACGCGTCAAGTTCCCATGTGAAGCCAAACCTCAGGCCACATTTAACCATGTTTAACTGAACATAAAGCAGAAAGCAGAGTGAGCAGAGTGTCACAAAGCGTGCTTTTATGATGAGATTCTCACGTTAGCCTGTCATTAGCGATCCCCTGCCTAATTAGTGACTGAAAGCAGTCTAGCCCTCCTTAGCTCACACCTCCTCCAAAGCAGGAATGATGCTGGTGTTGTCCAGGCTATGACGGTGCTGTCCTTCTCCCCACCGCTGCACGAGTTCCTCTTCAATGCAACTATAATTGTGTCTCGGATTAGCATCACGAAAGAAACAATACAGAGTGATTGCAGTTTAGCTCCTAAGCAAAGACCGTAATTACGCCATTACTTACAGCCTGTTTCTGACGTCACTGCATAGGTGCATCGTACGCACACTGGCAGCAGAGGTGGGTAGTTCAGGTCGACAGAGTACTGAACTAGTTGGTTGAAACAAAATCTTGGTCTGGACTTTTAGTTTTGGGAACTGAACTACCCACCTCTGCTGCCAGCGTGCGTACGATGCCGGGTCGGCGGACTCTGAAAAGTCATTTAGATATGAACAATGATGCCGTTTCCAGTCGACTACCAAATCGTAAAATGCACACATACCTCATTCTATATAAGACAGCTCAAAGACTCACAGACCGAATATGTAACCAAGTGTCAGCTTCACCTTAATTTATTTTAATGTGGTTTCTCTCTGTATTCTTGTTTTTACCTTGCTGTCCTTAACGTTAGAGATTCTGACCAGCATGTATCAGTATATCTAAGTGACTGTGCAAATAACATTATTCCTGGCTTTTTAATTGTGCAAAACTGGTACATCTTTGTATTAGATACCTGAGAATGTACCTATAAGACTTACCCCCTCCACAAAGTATATTTCACGTGTGTTGTTCTGAAGAAAACAGTGCCATCTAGTGTACATCTTCATTGCTACTCACCCACAGACGGCATCTGATATTACATTCGTCTTCCACTACTCTGGCTACACTTCACAGCTGACAGAGGTACAGCGTTTATAAAGTAAGATTCGGGAAATATAGGGTTTATATTAAAATCTGACTGCTGCCCCCTCTCTGTGACACTCCCTCTGTGACACTCCGTCTGTCGGCTCCACAGAAACGGCTGCATTAAAAACCTCAGAAGAGCCTCCTCGCATGAGGCAGACCGCGCAGCGCGAGACACCCCCCTCCCCAATCCTCCACTCGCCCCCCTCAGCACAGACTACAGAGCATTTCAGAGCAGAAGAAAGCCGGCGTACCCAATCTTACACAGATTTCCACTTCAATGCTTTTGGTACGCCCTTAAAACGCCCTTAAAACACCCAGTAAAATGCGAATGGTGTTCTACGTGAAGCAAAGTAACAGATAATTAAGCATTCGTGAGTGTGCCTGTGGTCAGGTATTGTGGGCCAGCAGACAACATGCTGAAGGTGACCCCAACTGAACCAATAACTCAGTTTTAACTGGCAAGGCCCTCAGCCCCTTAAGCCTCAGCGGCAAAGAAACTCTGCCACCACCCACCCCACCCCCCCAAGCTGCACTCACTACCTTAAAAAACCTTCATCAACCTTCATCATGAGTTCTGTTGTCTATCAGAAGCTGAAGGACCTGTGGGGAGGGAGAGCTGCAGCCGCAGTGACCTCGATTAGCAAACATTAAAACCTGAACCATAACATTCATCCCAGAACAATGAGACCTAGATTCAGGTAAGCGGTGGAAAAAGAATGAATGTTTGAATGAATGAAAAAAATGAATGAATGAATGAGCACTACAGAGTAACTAGCATGAATGATGCTAGGTCTACCCTCCTGCGCAGGACACAATATGAAATAAACCATGAAATAAATTAAAACAAGCTCCCAACACATGGTTATGTGCATTTTATTTAATGAAGCAGATTATGATTATGAAGCTGCTTCTGGGACAGCGTGGCTGGAAACAGGGCCGTTTCAGCCCGTTTTAACTGCGCAGCCCGCGGTGCCTCGTCTTACAGGAAGCAGCAGAGACACAGTGTGGCACTGTAGTGTCAGGACGCCAGCGAGACAATGGCTTCCGGCGCATTTCGCGAACGACCTCATCCAGCTGAATCCAGGCTTTAACATCTGGGTCACTCGGGCAGAGTGTCCTCTCTCGTGGGGCAGAGGGGGGATGTCGCACAGCGGCTGGAAAGCAGATCAGGGAGGGCTGTGCGAACTTTGCTGGGGACACACTGAGGGCTGTGCACGCGACACCCAGGACCATGTGACATGCGGCAACCCGTATTACCATAATACCCCACACAGTCCTATTCTTAGGGAAAACAATTGTGTCACTGTAGACAGGAAATAGCTTGTCTGACCTAATAGAACAGAATGCCTTTATTGTTTTTCTATAAAATTATTTGCTTATCCCATCTCACACTCTTATGGGACACACACATACAAGTGAAAGTAAAGATTAGGGTCAGAATTCAGAGTTGGCCATTTATCCAACACTCAAGGGCCCGACGGTGATGCGACTCCTCTGTCAACCACAGGATTTGAACCAGCAACCTTCCAATCACAGTAACACAGCCCTAAACCACAGAGCCGTACTTTGAAGTTGATTAGTGCCATTCCCTGACTGGGAATCAAACCTGAGCTGTAGTAACAAGAGCCTAAAAACCCAGACCACTAGATCACAAGAGACCCTCCCCCAAGATCATTATTAAATGAATGATACTTGTAATTAATAATAAATGCAAAAATAATTAAGTGATATAAAAGGCAACAACCACAGTTAGCACTAAGCAGTCTCCAGAATAAAAAGCAGCAGATGTCAGTATGAATTATCTGGGGTTCCATGTGTCAGACGCCTGACGTAGCACTGAAACCCTTTTGTTATTAATTATTTACCGCTGCAATCTGATCATTCTACTCACGGAATGGCTTTTTCTTCTGTTCGCATTTCTCAGCTGAATTAACACATCTCCGGTGTCGCATTTAGTGAGACGGGAAGCACGCACCCTGAATTTGCCTCACAGCGGCCGCGCCTTATTGCCGGCGAGAATACGGCGAGGTGGAATGAGCCGGCCTGGTTCTCCTCTGGCACTTAATGACTGCTCTCAATGTCCAGGCTGGGAGAATTAAAAAGCTGCCTCATTTTAAAATTTAAATGCTGCTTCTGGTTTTTAATGGCAGCAGGGTTATGAGGTGGGGGGGCTGCTTTTCCTTAAGCTCCCCCACCCCTATTATAAACTTATTCCTCATTAAAGAATAGAATGAATGATAAAAAGAGTGATAAAACAAATAGGAACCAGACTGCAGTTATACAACTTAGGTAAGTGTGCCTGACTGTTCAACACAATAATAAGAACATCAAAAAGGGGAAGAAAGGCTTTTGGGTAAATCCATCCATCCATCCATCCACTAACTATGTATCCAGTACACAGTCAGAGGGAGCCCAGAGCTTATCCCAAGCAATACAGAGCACAAGATAGACCATTGCACACCACAATCACACACAATGGGCAACTCAGTTCACCTAACTGCATGTTTCTGGGAAAAACCACAGCACCTGGAAAAACCCACAAAAATATCCAAACTGCACAGCGAGTACCAGAAGCCAAACCCTGGAGGTGAGAGACAACAGCTAACTGCCAAGGCCCCGTTCAGCCCAGAGCTCCCGGAAAGATCCAGGTCACAGGCAGTTAACTTAAGGAACAGGAAAACAAAGAACCAGTTCCAGTGCTGTCAAGTAAAATATATGTCGTCTTTGCAGAAACAAGCCTCTTTCATCTTAATGGGGATTCGGAAATTCACTCCTTACAGCTTTAACTACAACCAATAAAGTCTGAGCTCATTGTCAGCTTACTCGTTCTTCCTTGTTTCATGGAAATTAAGCAAATATCTTTTCCAATATTTACTTATTTCGATAATTACCCACAGCAGAGATTAATCGCTGTTCTGTAACTGTACTACAAAAGCATGTTCTCGAAAGGGCACCTGTGGTTGTGTCGGCTGGTACGGAATTGAATTCCATTTGTTTCTGTTATTATTTTTCCTTGGGGAATGGGAGCTCATCTGCAATGTCACAAAATTGCCTTTGGATAATGTATGTACACAGCACTCTAATTGCAGAAAAGGCTGTTCCACCAGCTTCTTTAACAGATCTGTGTATAAATCTGGCAGGTTTCGCGTATTTGTGATACTCATATAGCCCACGACTGCTCCATCTGCGCACCCCCTTGTGCCCCACAGCTACCTGCTTGGCCAAGTTGACGGAGTCAGCGGTCAGCCTGTCCCTCAAGTGTGGGTCCAGCTGGGCAGCCGGGGCGATTTCCACCACCTTCTGGTGCCTCCTTTGGATGGAGCAGTCTCTCTCGTACAGGTGGATGACATTGCCGTATTTGTCACCTAAGGAATGACAAAGAAACAGGTCTTTCTAATTACCTGGGATCCACAATACTCAGAGATCCTGCGACCACCAACAGGGCGATATGGTAAAAAAACAATTTGAGCAGAGATCACAGCCAGCTCAGGTGCATAAACCCCCTTTCATGCAGAGAGTATATAATTTAGCAAACCACTAATTCTGTAAGCTAAAATTGCAAATCTGCTCTTGTATCTGAAATCTCACCTCACTCATATCCCAGTTTACCTTCTCCATTCTACAACTGTCCCTATTTTCAGATTAGTTATCAGTGGAAAAACCCAGGTGTCCTGCCACCCTGACACATCTCATTCAAGCCACCAAAGCCAACCTTTGGCATCCGAGACGTGTCAAGACTCAGTGGACACAGGGCAGACATTATCAATGGATCGGAGAGATACAGCAAGAAGGGCAACGATTTCTATTGGTTACCAGCTGTGAGTACTGCTGTATTCATGGTACATAATTTAGGATTACTAAGAACCACTAAATTGAGTAACTGCAATTCCAATTACATTCAGTTGCTGTATAGGAGACACCACAGAATTGAACAGGGTAAGTTGTTCAAACACTACTACTGTTTAGCAAGGTAGTGCAAGTGTACTTTAAGAAAAAGATGTTTATAAGGCCGAAAAAGCAATTATACCTAGTTTTCCCGATACTCCACAGCACCGGCAATATGCACCGCGTTACATAACGACGTTAAGTGGTTTATAAACGGGAATTGACATAACTGGTACGCAGGAGTGCATCTGCAGTAAAGGTAAAAATGCACATGTAATTTCTTGCCATAACAGCTCAAATCTTCCGCACATTTGAGTTATGACGAAATTATTGGTCACTTGAATCTTTAAACCACATATGTATACAGTTATGTGAACACCTGCATATAATGTATGATCCTCTGTATTCCCTTCATTTGGGAAGCCATCTTAAATGGGCTGTAGATGTATTTTTTTTATCCTATCAAAAGAAATACCGAGAACAGGCGTGGCAAGATAACAAGTAGGGAGAAGGAACATTAGGTGAAAACAAGCGCACATACACATCTCCACAAGCCCCCACCTATTGTGGAACATTGTACATTTCTTGACTTTCATTACATCTTCCCGAGACCCCACCCATTCATTTTTTGTCCATTGTAGTGGACATTTTGTTTTTGTATCTATCTTTTCACTCATGTGAGGAAACATTTATTCATGTTCTACAACAAAGAGGACATGCTGTGAAATTAAAAACAAAGATACAAATAAATTTGAAAACAATCTAAATTGTAAGTTATTTCCTCCAAAGACAAATAACCTAAAATTGAAGGACACTTTTTCCTCAGGTCTCAGGAGGATATTCATGTGACTAGCAAATGGTGAGAACGCAAGACAAAAATTCTTACAAGCTTAACAGACGGCCTGAACATCTGAAGTCATTTATTCCTGAGACACTTATTCAGCGTGACATCCCATCCCCAACCACAAGAAACGTATTTACAGATCGTAACTCAGCTGGCTCGTAGTCAGCGCCTTTCTGGTGGCACACTCTCTGCTGCCTTTCATTCCAGCCGAGAACTTAATTAATTTACCCTGATTGAGCTTAATCACTCGCGTCAGGACTCCGTAGGATTCCTGAACTGCATCCGACTGGATCTGTGCTGCTTCGGGAATCTCGCTTCCTCATTTCCAAACACCAGTAATGGCCAAAAGATAAAAGATAGTTTCATTTTTGCGTCAGTGATTACATCTAAATTTAGCTTTCATTATCACAATATCAGTTTATATTTAATTAGTATTAGTGCTCAAACAATCAAATTTCATCCAAATTATGTCTAATAATAATGTGTTGAGCCTGAGAATGAAAATGGGATAAAGGCAACACGGATTAGTGCATTTATTATCACAAAGGCTCCATTACGGTGCTTGTTTTCTGAAAGGGCACAAAGCTTATTAGTATGGACAAAACCGACAAATAAATCGGTATTTTATGAGAACTCCGTAATGCTTTACGACAAGCAGTCTGGTACAAGCTGTAACCTTATGGTCCATGGCAATGGTAGAAGAAAATGTGTCAGATCGAAGATTTATTTTGAAACACCATAATTGTTTTATTCATTTGTTTTTTTTTATGCTGAATATCACCATGTGAACTGTTGCGCGGTGTGGAGCACGGATTAGCCTTGTTATTTTATAGCGATTTTTATTTTATGGTGAACATGTGTCTGCTGTGAATCCCTAGGGGTTTTGGACTCAGTGGATCAGGTCAGGAGTAACAATTCTGCCATAATAAATACTACCAGTCAAAAGTTTTTGCATATCACAGGTTTTTACCACTTTCCCATTTATTTCATAGACTGCATGTTGTTTATTCTTGTTAAGCACTGGAAAGTTGAGAGAAATATAAATGAAAATATAAGTAAAATAAAACTTTGTAACATGAAGAGTAAAACAGTATGTAACAGTGCATGTCAGACCAGTTAACTGGTTGTGTGGTGACGACAGTGAAATTGTAAGTTGTCCTTTAACTACCTACCTGTTTCATCCCGTGAAACAGCAATATTTAATGTCCCATGTAGAAAGAAATCCTTGAATTCAAGGTGCTGTTATAGCTGCTAGAGGTGGAGACTGATGAAAAGATGACATTTTCTTGCTAATAAAGGTACTCAAATGGTGAACATATTGTAAATCTGTTAGCAAAGAATATTGAGTGTAATTTTAGTAAATGGTAAGTAACATGCAGAGATAACCCACAGCCCCAGAACTGTAAGGCAACAATGTTCACTATTTAATTTGGGCATGTTTTAGTTAAGTATACATATGTTATTGTCCTTTTCCACCAAGAGGGTGTGAAAAGTTACGCCAAGACATGCTACCAAGGTTTGTACGACCACATTTTTTTCTGTGACAAAGGCTTTGGAATGGATCCATCTGGAGTAAAGGTCACCGTCCAGAAGGTCCATGTTACATCAAATTGGCCTTCAGCTTACATAGGTCCTTGGCAGATCATAATATACAAAATCAAAATATTCCCACATTTTTTGAGAAAATTATTTAAATAATCAAGGTCATCTATGGAAAAAGTATCCCTATACTTAGCAACTAGGCACACTTTTCCACCACACCGGGTACCATACTTTTGGTACTTAACTTTTTCTATTTGACTTCCGGTCGAGTACCAGTACCAAAAGTTCCAAAGCCCTGGGGTACTTTTTTAGTTCTTTGAGGTGAACTTTCAAACGCTTTCTTTGTCGATTGGTTATGCAAATGCCTTGCCTCCAAAACACATACAACCTCTGTAGGTTCATTTTCTTTAGGTACCAAAAGCACGGTACATAATGCAGTGGAAAAGAACCATAGTACATCCTCCCTTATTGGCAATATTCCCAACTAAACCCTGTCCGCAGCTGCTGCAAGGATAGGGAGTATTTTGGCACATTCCTACATACAACTCTTTTTTTTCAGGCCATTTATATTTTTGGGACATCTTGCTCGAATGACCCACTACAGATCACACAATGGGGTTTCAGTGGGACTGAGATGAGAACTCTGATTTGGCTAATGTCAAAGTTGGAATGACTTCAGTAAGACACCCTATTGTTGACTAAGACCCAGAGCAACAAATCAAGTTGCATGATCCAGGTGCTTTTGAGTCTTTATCAAACTTGAGATGGACAGCAATGTTTTCTTTGGTAGATGTATGAAAACAGACATCAGCAAATACAAGGGACACCTGCAGATCCTTAGCTGTCATCTTTAAGTTCTTTATCACTTGTTTAAGTTCTCTACAGTGTGACCTTGCACTCAGCTTTGTAGGAGACCCACTCCTAGGGATAACACAAACAGTGCAGAATTTATTCCATCTGTAAACTAATCTGCCAGACTGTGACCAGTCAGTATCTTTATAAACCACTGTAACCCTTTCTGGATTCATCAGCTTCAATACCGCCATAGGCCAGATAATTCCAAAGGGTTCCAAAAATTTAGCCTACAAATATACATTTTATAAAATTGTA
Source organism: Brevimyrus niger (assembly GCA_015164015.2). Lineage (NCBI taxonomy): Eukaryota > Metazoa > Chordata > Actinopteri > Osteoglossiformes > Mormyridae > Brevimyrus > Brevimyrus niger. The sequence goes on along the minus strand of JAABNY020000002.1, from coordinate 24,606,423 downwards.
ATGCGATGCTTTGAGATCTAGCTGCTAAATGTAGTTGTTTTTATTGTCACGGAATTTGGATTTTATACCTCATAACTAATGATTTTAAACAGGATGAATAACCTGCAGATAATGGTGCAGTCGAGTTACCTGATCCTTACACCTAGCGGGGACTTGTTTTCACAAAGCACAATAGCAGAAAGCAGATACCACCCACCTCATTCCTCAGCATAAGCGAATATAACCGGTCTCAATTTGACAGGCAGGGAGCTATATGGTGAAAAAATGCTATGTGTCACATTAAACCCTGAACGTGATCACTGATGTCTATTTAAAGTCAGGTTAAAGTGAATGTCGATAGAGTCAGACTGGAGTTATTGGGTCTACACAGTACTTCTTAGATATTTTCTCCCTGTATCCCATGCCATTGTGGCAGGAAATCCTATCACTACCCGGAATGTTGGCATAGCCCCTGACGGGCCTCTCAAAACCACCATTGTTATTTAACAAAACCTAACTGATGCTGAAGAAATCTCTCTGCGCCAATATGATATGAAGTCCGACTGTACAAAGCCACAGAGCTAGCTTTCTTAGAAAGCAAAGGCTTAATTTTTTACCAGGTCCTAGGCTCATAAAGGTTCATAAAGTAAAAATCCAGACCATGATTTCGTTTCAACCAACCAGCTGAGTAGAGTCACAGCTAATATGTTGAAACTAAATCTTGATCTGGATTTTAAACTTTATGCACCATAAATATCCATCTCTGCATTTAGTAATGTGGAACTTACCCAGGATCTGCACCTCGATGTGTCTCGGCTTCTCAATGAACTTCTCTACGAAGAGGGCGCCGTTGCCAAACGCTGCCAGCGCCTCAGAGTATGCCCGCTGGTAGTTCTCCTCCAGCTCCTGTACACCCACAAATCAAATTCAATAGGCCATTACATAACCATTAGGAGACAGTCAATATGTCTCAGGAGAATAAGCAACACAAGGTGCGAGAAATGTATGTAGCCGACCTTTCCATATTTTCTTCCTAAATGACACAAATTACTTTACTTTATTAGTAAAAGTATTTAAAATGTCAGTAGCTTACTGCTATAAAACAAAGCACTAGCTAAACTTCATTAATAGTTGAGTTATGGTGGAAATAAGATCTCACACTCTTCTCATTAAAAAATATCTTAGTTGAGTTCGAAGGAAACCATTTACCTTCCTTCTACACATATAGGTGGAGTCAAAAAACTCTGAAGCCCTTTTTTTTTTATTTCAATGTCAGCATAGTTGCTGTCTTTTGCCTGTGTAGGGCAGTTTAGGTACCACATGCAGAAAGGTTTAAATGTTCTCCATTAATTTAAATAAGTCTATTTTACATCCCTCCACCGGAGGTGCCGTTTCCGCCTACCACGTATTACTTTGCACATTGATTTTCCTGCCTCCAGAGGCCCCTCCTCACCTCGTAGTCCCTCACTACCCGCATCCCTCGGCCCCCACCCCCGTACGCCGCCTTGAAGATGATAGGGAAGCCATAGGTGTTGGCAAACTCCTGGGCTTCTTGCAGGGAGGCGATGGGAGCGTTCGTCCCTGGGACCACTGGCACACCTGTACATCATAACACAGCCAGTGAGACACTCATGTGTACCCCATACCTACGGAAGAGGGGGGTGTTTCAGAGGAAGCTCTATGAGGCCCCTCAGGTGATATCGGACCTCACATATGGCCATTACAACAGAGTGTAAACCAGCATTAGAGAACAAACACATATTTCTTAAGATCTGTATGTCACAGAAATATTCTAGTATATAGTCCATAATGTAACAACTGGCCAATAATGTAATTACTTACTGCATTATTGGGAAAAAGTTATGTTATTGTTCCAAAAATGTATTAGATTATTGGCCAGTTATATTACCGACTAATTACATTACGAACAGAAAAAGTATTGTTAGCGGAAGTTAAAATATGGGCAGTTATTACATATCAGCCACTCACAATAACTACCAGTAATGTAATAACATGTCAATAAAGTAACAAACTCCTAATGTAATAAGTCAAAAATGTAATAACTGGATAGTAATGCAATAACATAGCAATATCAAAAAAGTTGCTATGTTATTGGTCGTAGATAATGTATTACAGTATTGGCCAGTTTAGTACATTATTAATGGAAAAATTGTGTTATTGGCAGCTACGTCTACCAAGCCAGAGATACAGAACTTCAAAAACTTCATTATTCTGGTCCGACAGCATCAATTTCTTATGGAGTCAGAGCTTATCCAATGTAAAAAATGGCTCCGCGCCATCTTATATACAGAATGCCTGCCAATAAGACAAAGGCGACAGCCAATGAAGTAAAGGGGCGTAACCTTACGTGTGCGTGTTAATAGGCTGTACAAGTAACGCAGTGAATGCAGGGCACCTGTGTTCATTACAGCATGTGACATGAATATATACGATGCCCTCAGCCAGGCATGTCAGACTGCATTACTGAGTATATGCTGGTATTTTCATACCTATTCACTTTTTAATAGACTTCATATGACTGTATTTTCGGAATTTCCAGTATTTACATGCTGTGTTTTCAAGAATGTGCTGTTGGGGGGGAAAGACTGAACACTGGAGAACTAAAGACTCCTGATTGCATAGAGTCCAAGTGAGGGACAAACTGGCAGATCACACACACTTCCATTGAGATTCATATGCTAATGAGAATGAGAGTCACATTTTAGCTACTGGGAAGTTCTGCTTGTCTGCTCTGTACATGGATTATGGTCTAGTACTACTGTAATCTAACGCAGTCAAACCATATTCACACACCAAAGAAATAACATCAAGTGCTCTATGAGCGCATATGGATGTGGAGGTGCCAGCAGAGGTGTACCTGCGCGGATCGCGATGGCTCGAGCCTCCACTTTGTCGCCCATCTTGCGGACAACCTCGGGGGAGGGGCCGATGAAGCGGACGCCGGCGTCGGCACACGCCTGCGCAAAGTCGAAGCGCTCCGACAGGAAGCCATAGCCGGGATGGATGGCATCGACGTTATTCTCCTGCCACGGGGATTGGGGTTAATGAATGAAAAGGTTAATGAAAGAGCTGATGCCAACTTGGAGTATTTTTCAGAGGGTTAAACGAGAGAGGAAGTACTAAAAGAAATATGTACAATACAGTATGTTGATGGAAAGTTCATGGTAAATATGGTCCATTTAACATGAACTTTTTTTAATATCAGACTTATAACAACAGAAGCAATTACCAATGCGTTATTCACTTAAGGCTGTTCAAATCATGGTCCTCAAGAGCCAAGCACTGCTTTTGTTCCAGCCATCCTTTACTTGCCAACTAGGTGTGAAGCATCTGGCCAATCAGAATCAGTAATTATTACACTATGTGGGAGAACTAAAAACAAGGCCTTGATTTGGAATCGAGGGCCAGACTTAAAGAGCCCTGACTTACATTTAGCAATCCTGCAGGCTTTCAAACTTGGATTAATCAGTCTAAGTTAATATCCTGTTTAAAGGATGTGACTCTCCCTAAAACGCACATATTACAGCTTAAACCTGTACATTAATAACATATACCAACACCCATACTGTCAAGTGCAAATCTTTGATCAGAAGTTAGAGAGGGATTTTAAAAACCTTTAGGTATTTAGAAGAGAAGGCATGACCTAGATTAGTTTTATTAATTAAATGTGAAAAAGCAAGTTCATTCAAGCAGAAGCAGATCAATCACAGCAAAATACATAGACTGGAATGTATCTGCACCTCCCAGAAGCTCTTCCTGTTTCTGCAGTAGCTACAACTAAGCTACTAATTAGCCTCAGTCAATCTGCGATAACTCTGAATGAATTCCATGTTTCAAATGACATTGAGCACGTTTGTTATTTTTTCAATAGCTTTGAGCCAATCATTTATTAGTTAAGAAACACCCCAGTGGAGAAAGATCATAAAATAGCCACAAGTGTGTTTGTGCTAAATAAATATGGTCCATTTACCATGAAATTTCTTTTCAGATCAGACTTATGATAACAGGAGCAATTACCAATGCATTATTAATTTAGATTAACCAATTCTTCAGGCTTCAAACTTGGATTAATCAATCCAGATTAATACCCTATTTGAAGGATATGACTGAGCACTTCATTGTAATCAATAATTAGCAGCTCAAATCAGACATAACTGAAAATAAAAAATTAAAAACCTTGCTTAAATATAAACATCTCAGTCAACGAGGTATTACTTTACAAACAAATATGGTACTATCCATCCATCTATCCGTTTTCTGTCACCACTTATCCTACTCGGGGTCGTGGGGGGGTTAGGAGCCTATCCCAGTAGCTACAGGTGTAATGCAGGGAACAACCCAGGATTTGGCGCCAACCTATCACAGGTCACACTCACATACTATGCACTCACACAGGCACACCTACAGACAATTTGGTAACTCCAACGAGCCCCAGCATGTTTTTAAACTGTGGAAGGGGAAACCAGAGTACCAGGAAGAAATCCCATGATGACACACAGAGAACATGCAAACTCCACACAGGGAGCTATGGCGGGGACTCGAACCCTAGTCCCAGAGGTGCACCAACATGCCACCCCTAATAAGGTACTAACACTGATTGAAAATAATTTTGTAGTGATTTTTCAGAGTCTGCGTTTTTTAGATCCAACTATACGCATTAGTTAAACCCTAAACTCAGCTGTTTCAAAAGCTGGGATGCGAGAGAACACCAGGACCAGGTGCGAGACCAGCAGAAACCCTGCAGAAAGAACTGACTTGTTTTAAAAGGAGTATATTGTACTGGAACCCTCCCAGTACGGCTGAGTCGTGCTGCAGCCTGTCCTTCTGCCTCAGATTACCGGCATTTCATGCACGCCTCCGGACACTGGGAGCAGGGGGGGAGTGCATAATGCAGGGGTTTCTCCACCCAACAAGCTCTTAGAGGGAAACTTGGCTTCATCATTTGGCAGACACCCTCACTGAAATTAAAGCTTTTATCTCCTGGGTTTCTGTATTGCATCCATCCCCTGCAGAACAGTTTGAATGTGAAAGACTATGCATAGTAGCAGATGCGAGACTGGGAGCCTTTTTGGTTTCTGAAGCCCTTCTCAGGGGAGTATGACATTCGATTCACTGTGAGGAGTAAAATGCTTTTTGGGTTAATATGATATGTCAGCCCTGAGAGAAGGTCCACAAAACTCACACTGAGACCAGTAAAGAGAGCTCACAATCACTGTTGTGCTGAATGCCAATAAAATAAAAAGAATACATGATTAAGTCAGTTCTCAGAAAAATTAGAGCTACCAGGAGTTCGATAGAAAAAGTACAGAACTGCAAGACACCCTTGGAATGTGCTAACCGTTAAACAGACAGTTTAAGTATAATCCCCCCAACATTACTGGAGGGTAAATTCAGCAGAACCTGGTAGGTTTCCACTCACTAAGGGTATAACGACACCATTTGCCCACGGTTCGGTATGCATCACGGTTCGGTATATTATCAAGCCAATCAGTACACCATCTGCTGTTGTATAATGACATTTAAATTCTAGCCCTCAAAAATAAGTCAACCTCAGACTTTTAAATGTATTGTTTTTTTGGAAAAAACACCATCTTAAATTCACGCCAGTACTTATAGGAAAATGACAGGTGTATCGTAATACCGCAAAATATTAGCGAATGGTTCGATAATATACCATGTGCCGTGACACCCTACTGGGTAAGTAAACATCACGCTTAATCTGTGGTTATTTGGAAAAAGAGAGTTTAGTGTTTAATTAAATGGTAATGCATTTTTTTTCTTAAATAGAAGGATACAGAAAGTTTACCGTTATCATGGCCCCAAAACTGCACTACTTACTCAACCTTGGGTAAATGGTGTCGTTATAGCCCTAGCAATCGCCATAGCTGTTCCAGCATAGTCCACAATGCAGCCTCACCTTGGCCACTTTTATGATGTCAGGGATGTGCAAATAGGCAGCCACAGGAGTCAGCCCCTTGCCAATCAGGTAGGCCTCGTCAGCCTTCTGCCGGTGCATCTGGCCCGTGTCCTGCTCCGAGTAGACGGCCACAGTGCGGATACCCAGCTCTGTGCAGGCCCGGAAGACACGAATGGCGATCTCACCTATGGAGGATGGAGAGTTTCAGGCAATGACAAGGAGCCATATTGGAGCACTGCATCTAAAGGGAGGGTCACTGACTTTTTCTTCTCAATTTAATGAGCTGCCCAAACTGGGCTGAAGGGTCACCGACATCGTTGACGTCAGCATTGTTGACTCGTAATGATTGTCAATCCAATGTGTTTGGTGTGACGCAATTTAAAACTGGGTCAACAACCAGTATACAGATGCTTTCTGGAAATCCGCTTCCATGCCCCAAAAATACGAAGCAGAGAATTGGGTCCCTTGTGTAACCATTAATTTATGAGCCTGTCAAAGGCTTGGAGAAGCACTATACAGGTTAGGTCAGTTTCTAAATATGAAAGAAGGTTGGTGCATCTCAAATATCAGCACAGAAAACTACTACACTGGTTAGGTCCATTTCGAATTGTCTAAGGAGGTAGGTATGTCCAAACATCTCACATTTCTGTTTGTTAGCAAATTCAATCTTATCATAGATTGGGACAAATACCAAAGGAGTCTGACACAATGTCCTATGAGATAATGTCATGTGTTAGAGAAAAAAGAGCCAGACCTCTGTTGGCCACCATGACCTTCTTTATGGGCTTGTACTCCACCTTCTGGGCAGCGGTGTGAGCGGCTCGAGGCAGCCAGCACAGCCTTCGTGCAGCCAGCAGGCCGAGCCCCGCCTGTCTCAGTCTTAGCCTAAGCAACATCTTCTACGAGGGAAATACGCATAGGGGAGGTTAGTCAGAAAACAAAGTACCCATTTGTTCCTATAAAGGTAAAATTACTTGTCAATGGAGCTTAGAGCTGGGCGATGTGTCCTAAAAATAAAATCTCCAATTACAGCATTGTATACAGTATTGTCACAATAAATCCGATTTTCAATTTTAATTGATTTTCCCCTCCCCTACTCAATATCAAACTAGATGACAAATAAATGGTTCAAAACAAGTTTTAACTTTATTTTTTTTCTTTAGAGTTAAAGTGCAATCTGACAAGCCAAAAAAGATGCTTGCAAGTGATATGGCAGACCACGCCATTGTAAACACTTAGAAACTTGCCAAAACTTTTAATGCCTGCTTTTCCACAGTATGTATGGGCACCATGTCTTTTGCAATATACATCGCGACAGCGTTTGTTATCGCCTTCCACCGTGCCCCATTCTTATCATATGGCCATATTGTTCGAAAACGTGTCAGGGACAGTTGCTTGCTTAACTTTGGATGTTGTGCTGGTGCTGCGGGTATTTTCATTTTGCTGGGAGCTTCACTTCTCCCACTTCGCTGCATGCTTCTGTTTTAGGTGCTGGAATAAATTTGTTGTGCTGCTTCCTTTGGTTGCAACTAGGGTTGGGTACCTATATAACCGGTATGTACCAAACCGAAACAGAACGCGAATTTCGGTGCCTCATTTCAGTGCCACTTAAATGCCTTTAGTGTCGATTGAAATATTTGTTCTCTGGGGCTATGATGACACAGTTATAATAAGCATCAGATTCATAAACACACATGATCGCTAGTAAGATTTTAACACTGCATTCATGAGGTGTCAGAAATGATCAAAAAAATAAATTATTTCCGTATTTAGAAAGATCTTGAGAACTTCAGAAAGCTTTGATAATACAAATCCAAAATATCATTGCAGTAATGTTACTGTCCATTTTATTTTTGTAGATTAAAAGTTTATTAGTTTGGATTAAAAATTAAAAGCACAAATCATCTGTTACGTGCGTGCAGACAGGCGAGCGGGGAAGCAGGCGGGTAGAGCCGGCAATATGGACAAACACAGTTTATTTACTGGACACACCAGGCAAAACGAGCACTAAACATCACAATGACTGATCTCCGGAAACAGACCCAGACGTGGACTAAATACACAAGCTGAACATAACAGGCAACAGGTGATCAGGAAGGCACACGTGGGTAAGGAGGGGGCGTGGCACAAACGAGGATCGTACGAGCCGGGCGTGACATCATCAGGAAATAACGTTACACTTGCTGTAACTGCAGCAGGTGGTCTACCGCTCTCTTAATTTGCTAAATTAAACAACTTAAGTTAAAATGGCTAAAACTAAACGGTCAAAAAATGTGGCTATATTTTACAAGGATTTTTTTTTGTTGTTTTTTGTATTTACTTATATATTCATATATACTTGAACAATATATTAAAAGTTTAAATTTTGAACATTAAATTTTTGTTCAATAAAAATGTATTCTTGAGTCACCCACCATCATTTTGTGGCTTTTGTAAAGTATCGGTTCAGGCACTGGTACCATTTTAAAAGTATCGATTTGGCATCGGTATCGAAAAAAAACCAAACGATACCCAACCCTAGATGCAACAGACTTTGCAACGAGGACTTATTTGGTCTGTGTCCGACGGGGCAAAACTGAACCATTGCCGTGTTGTTTCTGAATTCACTACAGTGTTTGTGTGCGCTGTGCTAATTTATCCGTGAAGACCGGCACGTCGCATTAGTTCTGTTTTTGGCACTCCCGTGTAAAATGAGTAATAAAAACACATCGCCCTGAACTGTAAATTCGAATTAATCGACAAAATTGATTTATCAACCAGCTCTACTGGAGCTGTACTCTCTAGAGTCCGCCGATTGTACTCTAACTGTAGGGAAATGTACCTGTTTGAACGTAGAAAAATTGACTCTTTTTACCACTGGTGGTAAAAATTATTGTTGTTTGCACCTTGGGGAACAAAACTGTACCACCCCTGTACCCTGCAATTAGCATTCAAAAGGTTTTTAACAACCAAGCAATACGAAAAATTAAACAATTATAATCAAAGGAAGCTAATACATATTCCTGAATATGTAACTCAGAAATATTATACATATACACATATAACAACTAAAATCTGTGTACTGACGAGGCAGTTCATTTTCATAAGGTGATGAATAAGCAGCTCATCTACCATACTTTTTGTGTAAATGTTATTGTTAAAGATTGTAATAGCCCATACTGTAAACTAGTGCTGTTCCAAATGATTATTCTTTGAACGATTAATTATTTTTTTCTTATTCGACTAATCTAACAACTAATTTTTCGATTGATCTGATAAATTTATTAAGCAATAATTTTCAAGTTAGTCATTTAATGAAACTCATCCCCCACACAAATCTAAAACATTTGAGCAGTATTTTTTTTTAATCTTAAGCAATTTAATTGGATATCTATGCTAGACTGAAGTTAATAATCACTGCTTAAAACTTAATTATTTCAGTACACCAATTTGACTTTAATGTTGAAATAGATGCTAAAACATGGAATAATTTCACAAGTAGAGAAACATGTTTTTAAAAAACACTAACAAAGGCAGCTTAAGCTTGCTTCAGTGAAAAAGGAATGATTTAGGCTACAGTGTTTAGTCATAAACGATAATTTGTCTCACTCTTACATTACAGAATAAGCAATCAGAAAATATAAAATGGCTGAAACAGCGTCGTTAATGTCAGCTACAGTAGAGGTGCAGAAAATGTATCATGACTGAAGACCGTGTGCGAGCCTTTTTTGTGGCGTGTTTCTCCAGAGGCTCCTGAGCTCTGCTTGTAGACACAGCCACATCTCATGCGCGGGGTGATGTGAGATGTCTCATTAAAATTTATGGGAGAACTGCTACATGATTGGCCAGTACGTCATACAAAATAGTGTGGCACTGCTGGCACTGGCGATATTAGACGAAACTATATCAGAATTCAGTCTATAATTCATATAGTCAACAGTGCCAGCAGTGAAACACCCAGCCAACTTATCAGCAGAATTACTGTATGGTAAATGAAAATTATGCTGCGGGTCCAATAAAGAAAATATTGATCTCTTCGAGAGCCACTCGAGAGCTACATCAGGTGGACAGTAAAGTTTAGTTATTAGCAGACTATTTTATTGCGTGATTCAAGGCCAGCATTAACGTGCTCCCAAGGGGATAAAGTACTTCCCTTACAATACGTTTAGTTTATAACAAAAAAAAAAACATTTACGTAGTTTTACACAATGCGTCTACAGTAAAACTCCACGTCAACGCATTTGTATAAAATCATCATCGTTGATTACGTTCCAGCTCTACTGTAAAAAAAAATGCATAGTAATCAAGGAAATACACCCGAATTCCACATAATACAATACCTTCAGACTTAACCTATTGCAAATGTTGCAGATTCATAAGACCAGAAACTAAATCAAGTCATCATGTGACAGCATAAAGTAAAACACCGGGCTTATTGCATTGTTAAGAACTGGGGATCAGTCAACAAATACCCCATTTAAAATTAAATATTAATACTGCCATTAAACAGTATTAAAAAAAAACTAAATCCACATTGGATGGGATTACTACGCACTGTTAAAACATTGCCTACTTTAACCCACGGGAAGCAATTAACTTACTGTGGGGAACGAGGTTAACGTGACTGACAGGGCATAATAATCCCACCGACCGAGTTTCAAAGCCATATTTCTCCCCATTACTATTCAAACATCAATCAGAGTGAATGATATCTCTAACTAATGTCTAAGCAAAAAGTGCTCGGTAGACTTTGAGGCTGACAAAACAGAGAGAGCAAATAGCTTCCAATCTCAAGGAAGCATCCCTTGATTGATGTTTTAAATATTTTTTATTGTTGCTATACATTTCTCTCTTGATGGTTATTTTACAGTACATCCGACCAAGTTCCAACTATTTCTCCTGAGTTGGGTCATGGGGATTATTTTTAAGGGGGAGGCATAAAGCGGGCATACAGAGGGGCCAATCTTGTTAACCAATGATACGTTTTCAAATCTGTGAATGACATGGGAAGGGGCACTCTGGAAGCCAATCAGCTTTCAACTGGAGCCAATGCCCCTGTGGTCCCACCTCTGTACACAGCCCTGGCCAGGAGCCTCTCCCAGGCAGTACAGGGCTGGGGTATGCCCTAAATGTGGTCAATTACAGGGAGGGCACACACGCACACACACACACAGGCCAATTTAAATATGCCAATCATCCTAACCGCATGCCTTGAGACTGTGAGGGGAGACTGGAGTACCAGGAGGAAGCCTACAAGATATGGGGAAAATATGTGAACTCCGCTCATGCCAAGGAGGTGGGACTCTGTAGAAGTGCAGCACCAGTGCTTTGCTTTTTTACATTCATTGCAAAAGTAAGGAAATAACCAATCATTAACATTATATCAACATTAACATTAAGGCTACCAAATGAGAGCATTAAAAACTCCAAAATATAAAACTTCATCCAATCCCATACAAGTCAGAAAAGGGCACACTGCCTAAGCACTGGTCTTCAGTAGCAGTTCATGTCAGGACTGTTTAATAAGACAAACATTTTCTATCAAACATACTAAAAAGAATTTGTATTTTTGTGTGTAAATTTTATAAAATGAGAGCATATTATTCTACGGCAATAGTATTTCTTTCACAGCAAGGAAAAAGTTCTAGATGTTTAGAAATACACATAAAATATGTCCCAAAAAAATATCAATTTAGATATCCATTGTCCACAATTTGACTATACTTTCTGCCAAAGACATCCAATTTACTGCATGACTTTAAATCCCATAGGGTTGAACCAGAGTTAAGCAATGATTTAAAAAAAGCTGGCTGTATGTAAATGGACACAATATACTCATAAGGGAGTTCACATTGTCCACTGCCTAACATAACCTGAAATGGTGACAAACGCTTCCCACTCACCTCTCAACCTCGGGCCAAAACAACCTTTCAGTTTAACAGCAGCAATAGTCATCCTTAATGATAAATACCCTGTGCAGCAAGTCTCCCCCATCCCTATTTTGAAACCTGAGGGCTGGATAATAACTCCTGAAATTTTTTTTCCCCCCAAAATAGAAAAGCATTTCTCTTCCCTCTGTGCTAGCATACTCCCCCATAGAGACACATATAGACAAGGCGGGAGGAAGAGACAGCACTTATTTTGTACTTGAACGCCCATACTGCTGGGTAAAAAAAATTACCATGAAGTAAAGTCTGAAGAATGACATGTGCCACAAACACAGTGGACTTCTTCTGCTGCACCATTAGGATTATAGACTTCGGTGTACAGCCAAGCAGGAGATATGTGATGACACAGTAACCTTGTTCATAACAGACTTAGCCAATCCAGCATGCTTTTTGCCGTTTAGGCAACAGGAACACTTCCATTCCAGCCAGTCCCCGTACAGTTAAGCAGGAAGTAAATATCCATATACGCCGTGCAGCACAGTGTAACAGATAACTAGTTAATGGTCAAAGCAAATGGCTGGGGAGGTTATAATGTCACTGACTTTCTAGTTCACAAAGTGGAACTTTGTACTAGACCAGTAATACATCACCACTCTTAAAAGGAGCATTCCAGGGCTCTTCAAGACACAAATGACTTCATGAGGGTTGTACAGGCCCTGACAGGCTCATAAAACTTCTACAAGATCATAGATGTAATGAATCTAGGGTGACCAGATAATCCATTTCAGGGAGGACACTGAGCCTGGGCAGGGTTTGTAAATCATTTCTATTAAAAGGAGCAGGATTTCACTTAAGCACAGAGTTCTTGCTGTGTTCCGATTGGTCAGTCTCCTATAATCATGCATGTGTCACTAATGTTAATATGAAACAGCTATATGAGTTTCAATTAAGGAAACAAACCAGTCAATGGACAACATTGAGCTACTTCAGGCTTTACATTGTACAAAGTGTCCTCCCTGAAATGGACTATTTAATCACCCTAAATTAATCTAATTTAGCAGTAGGCAACCCACAAGCTTAGATTAGATAAACACAAATGAGATAAGGCCCATGAAACCATAAACCCAATACCCTTTACTCTATACCACACCAAGGGCCTGTATCAAGAGGATTTGTTGGTTACCTAGATAACTTGTCAGATTTAAAGTAAACAAGACTAAATGTAAGTGGATGAAGATAAAGTCCATTTAACCTGGAGTATATTAAATCCAACAGGTTATCCAGCTAAGCAAGAACTTACATACAGGTCCCAGAAGACATATCCCTCCTCATCCGGCATTTTTATTATACAGATCATTAAACTTGTGCTGGGGATTCTGGTGTTGAACTTTGTTGCCGTTTGTCATGGATTGGCCCTTCAGATGACTACTTCAGAAAGCTTCCATTTGTCACTACAGAGTCCATGCACAGGTCTCTCGCAGGTGAGAAAGATGGCACATTCAAAGAAATTAGATGCACAGACTCACTGGACAGCAGAAATCCAGTTTAAAACACTAGACATTTTTTATTTTTACATTCAACATATGTTACATTTTGTTTCAAAGCAAAGAAGACATTACTGACAATGGTTAAATGTTCGATAATGCTTTACATTAACTGCACGTTCACAATGCATTTATAATGTATTCAAAAGCACCATGAAAGTATACCATAACATCCTAAAATAACTTACTAGCATTAACACACATTCATATTTTTTATATAAGGATTTTTGTTTGTTTTGTATATTTTAGCCACAACATCTTTTAGAAGTTTTATGAATGTAATGCTTCAAAATATGTTAAGATATACTTAAATGCTGCTTATGAATGTCCTATGAATGCATAATGAATGCATTATGAAGGTGCAGTTAATGTAAAGTGTTACCAAATGTCTGTTCTTTTAACCACTTTTAACACATCTGGCTTAACATACTTCCCTACACTCAAAATCCAGGCTCTGTTCAGCTGAAACCTTTATACATCTGGGGCATTAACTAAGCAGGTCAGACGAAATGGCTAAATTTGATAGTTTTTGTTTATCAAGATAGTTTAGCAAGTTACTGAAGAGAAATGCTAATGGTAGCATTTTCAGGAAGCGTCAGGCTGTCGAATTTTGTGGATGCTCTCAGGATGTGTTGCCAGATCCCTCAAAAATCTCCAGCCAAAGATCGGCTTAAAGTAAGCCCAACAGAAGCTGAAACTAGCCCAATATCTGAAATCCCAGTATACTGTATCTCAAAGAAACAAACCAGTATTTTGCATGCCGATGCACATTCGATTTTTCATTTTAAAACCACAGTTAAACACAATGACGCGAAGTAGGCCGACGCACTCTTTTCCCAGAGCTGCCAACTGGTTGGATTGAGGTTTTCAATTTGAGACTACTATGCATACGTATTTACATAAATGTAACTGTTTTATTATATTGCAAACTACCTCAACGCCACTGATACAGCTAATTTCAGATTTTAATGGAATAATGGATTTTCCGTAAGACTGCTTGCGCGAGAGTTTGACAGTGTGAGTGTCACGCTAAACGATAGCGTTACTCGGTCGACCCGAGTCTAAGCAATCAATTTAGCTTACCACTGATATGATAGGGGACCAGGGCTGAATTTAAGCAACGCTCACAGTCTTATCGGGGTCACGAAGTTCTTGGACATCCAATTAAGTTAAATAGTTACCATTACTATCACTAAAAACAGCTGGTCATCATGTCTACAGGAATAATGATCTGACCGATGGCATATCAGACGGACACGTTAGCTATAACCTATGAACATGTCATGCGATGATACGCTCAAATATTTAACGCATAGGCCACCACTGCAAAAATTATTTTCATTGAGTCACATCAATGCCAACAAGAAAGCGCTACAGCACGACGCGATAAATACAAACGCCTAAATATCCCACTTGCCAGTGCAAATGCAAAACCCGTGTGCAGAGAAACAATAACTCCTCGTGCGACTAACATAACATCGAAGCAATATCACATAATATTGCACTCAGTCTGTTTTTCCCTCTCGAAATAATAATTTTCATCACACACGAAGTAAATTACCTTCTGCCGTTCCCAGTGCTCCGACGAAATTTTGGCGCCCAAGTTTCGGCGGTTGGTTTTCACAGTTTGGGGGCGGGCTCGTGGCCGTCTCTGTCGACGAATGTCATTGGCTGTTGTCTCCTAGTTTTGTGATCGACTGCACACCACGAAGAGCTCTTCCATATGAGCAGATAGGTTAAAGGCTAATCATTGTTTATCTGTCCTATAATAACATTTAATGTATCTAATATTATAACATAATATTATAATATATTTTGGGTATATCTAATACCCCCGATTTAATTATTTTTACGAGCATGCATACAATGATTCCCATTGACCACTAGCCTGTTCCACCTAATCAACATAAAAATAACCACGCTGCTCGGCTACGGACCCTCCATGCACTAGCTGATGACGCACCTTTTTTTTGCACATTGTAATTATTATTTTTTTATTTATGCGCCACACCATGTTCCGTTTTCATCGAGGTTTTGTTTGCGATGATTTGTCTTTTTCATAGGTTATTATTTTATAATAATTTTATATGGACACAGTAACGTTAGAATTGTAGCATTTGTGCAGAAGGACCGGATACACTGTTCAGTGTTTGTGGCAGAATCGTATTTCACATCGCTCCTTTGGAAATGTTCAATAGACGTGTGTAATCGTGTTTGTTTTTCATGAATGTTTTTATACCAAACATAATAAATATAAATCCACGTAAATAATGGTGTTATGGAAATTATAAGGTTTAGTACTATACATTGAACTGATACACAGCTTTAAATTTATGCTCACCAGTAGCATATATTTTCGCAGGTTTAGATTTTCGCATTGTATTTCAGCGCTATCTAGTTTTGCCATGGAAAACTTTCCCGCCGCACCAGGTACCGTACTTTTGGTACTTCAAGGTGTTGGTTTTGAATTGACCTAAAACTGATACCGGCGCCAAATGACATCACAACGCGAGGCGGGGAATTTTGTGAAGAATTCGAAAAATGGCTGTCGTAGGACGGGATGATGTGCAATACGAATACCAACATGTAATGTTATGCACATGTAGTTCTTACATTGATAGTCAGATTAAAGTAAGAAATAGCCTTAAAATCTTAATCTCGTGTGTTAAAGTTTCGCTGAATTATTTTTACCATGTCATTCTGTCGTAGGAAAAGAAAATAGTATACTTTGAATTTTTTTTTTTTTTTTATAAATTATCTAATATATGTTTAAAAATAAGTTTAAAGTTTATCCGCTGCATGTGTTCTCTGAGACAATCGTAATCATTTTCATTCTTGCTGTTTAAATTACTTGAAGATGGGTTTGTGAGAAAAAAAATTGTTAGCTAAATTTCCCAAAATGTATTACAACAAAATCACATTGCTGTTCCTAGTATATGAAACAACATGCTTTAAAAACTTCTTCTCTTGACACAATGATCTTTTTTTTACTCTGTTTATCATTCTGAGAGGCAACGTTTGTATTGTATTTCAGGCAGGCTATTTGCATAACCAATTGACAAAGTATTTCAAGTCCCACCCCAACATACTAAATGAGTACTCCAGGTAGTTTAGCACTTTAGGTACTGGTACTCAACTGGAAGACAAAAGTACTGTACTTGGTGCAGTGAAAAAAGTGCCCTTAAATCTGAAACTCAAATACAATGGCTCACATTGAGCTGGTATGCTTTTAGGGGCATGTGATCTTGGCCATGGTGTACCTTTGGGTCATGTGATCTTGGCCATGATGTATTTTAGGGTCATGTGATTCTGGCTACGGTTTATCTTAGGGTCATGTGATCTTGGTCATGGTGTACCTTTGGGTCATGTGATCTTGACCATGGTGTACCTTAGGGTCATGTGATTCTGGCTATGGTGTACCTTACTGTAATCTGAGGTACATACATGGAGTACCATAGGTGTGTAAGGACAGAGGTCTTTTCACAGCCTTGAGCTTCCATTGCTTGATGCTCACATCTGTGTACCTCAGTTATTCTCATGACAACACCGGTGCATAGGTAAGCCCCTGAGGAAAAATCAGTGCTTTCTGCATGCACTTCACTGGTTTCACCTTTGCCTTGTTTGCGCATGTCAGCACAACACAGATGAATGAGCACACACTACGGTGAAGTCACAGCTCTGGACAAGAAGGCCATGCAAAGGCTCACCTAGATGATCATTTAGATCAAATCCATTGTTCAGATGCACCTGGATCACCAACGAATCGAAGCACAAAGTATTCACAGGTCCCAAACCATCCGTGCCGAGGTTTTTTCAGCCGAGAGTCTAGTTAGAGGCTTTGCAGTATCAGAACGCCAGCTACCCAATTCAAAAACAGTTTCTTCCCCCAAGCCATCTGCATAATCAACAGTAACAATACTCCTCACACTTACACTTCATATAGATTGTAATGTCTTGAGTGTTGTTTTTCTGCACGACTGCGCTAACATAATTCAGTGGGCACTTTATTAAGTACACCTCCGTAGTACAAGGGACAACCCCTTTCTGTCTCGGACACCTCTTCAAGGAGTTACAAGTTGAGTCAAAGTGATTCTGTTTCACAGTGTTGTACTGAGCGGTTAGTTTCATATGCATGCCCTTCCTGTTAGCTTTAACAAGTTTGGCCAAACTCCTTTGACCTCTATAATTAACACCGTGTTTACAGCCACAGAAAAGCCACTGACTAGCATTTTTGTTTATCACACCATTCTCTGTAAACTCTAGACAGTATAACTGTTGAAATCACACCACAGCAGCCTACCCATTTAGCGCTCAGCTGCACAGCAAATGAACCAATTGACCCTGTTGGCATGCTTCGTGTATTCAGTTGTAGTCACATGATCTTGTATTTGCAGGAGTAGGCTGTCTGCCTTACCAAGTAGGTATACCTAATAAAGTGGCCACCAATGGTATACTGTGTATTATTTACATACTGAGAGTAGCTCATTGTACTGGGTGTGGCAGAAAGAGAAAGCATTACAACAGCATTACAATTTGTTGCACACAGCAAATAAAACCTTATATCTTAAATATGGAATTCTGACACCGAAAATATCTTATGGACAGGGATAATCATTAGGTATATACTTACTATACTTTGACGTCTATATATGCAAAGCCTCTGGCATTTCATACACATTTAGGAAAAACTTCTTTGTTAAAGAATTTATTATAAAGCACATAAAAAGAGGGAAATGTTAACCAGCATGATAGAGTACCTGGTTTCTCAATTTAGAACTGTGCAACAGTGAAATTACCTAATACTACCAAAGTTGTAGAAGAGGAACAATACAAAAGCATTGGCAGTTACACAAGTGCACATTGCGCAAGGCTGACCCACAAGCACTCCAGGGCTCAAAGGTCCACAGGTGCTGGGGCAATCACACATAGGGGCACGGGGCAATCACACACTGGGGCGTGGAGAGAAACAGAGACATGCATCACGAGTGGTACAGCCAGGTGCTCACACCTCAGAGGAGATCAAGAGAAACGTGGGGGAGAACAGCCAGAAACGATGGGCACAGACCACGCACTGGCACACCCATGCATTAACAAACACATGCCAAATGCATCCAAGTGAGAAACAAGTACACTTACTGCTCCCTTGGTCCGATCCCTGCTGAAAATGTACCGTCCAGACAAAACATAAAAATGTAAACAAACGAATGAGATGAGAGTCTCGGTGACGGCAGCGAATCAGAGAGCAGAATGGCAGGGATGCGCTCAGGCCCACGGAAAGATTCTGGGGAGGACAACCTGTCTGCGCTGTGTCTCGTGCCAGGAGTGTCGTGCTGTCAGCGTCCCTGTGCCTTTATCCAGCTGGCCCTTCCTGCTTCGCTGCACTAGAGACGCCGAGGCCTGATTTTAGCACAAGGAGCTAAGCTCTCCCTCACTCCCCCTCGTAGGGTTCATCCCTTTCAGTTACGCAATCGTACCCGCCCCTGTCGTCAGCTCCAATCAGATATGGCCTCAGTGAGGAGTGCAGACGCGCCAGGATTTAAACTGGAGAAGGAGGGAGAGACGGAGGGAGGGGGAAAGAGGGAGGGAAGGTTTTAATGAGTGAGCAGCTCTTGCTATTCTGTAATACATTCAGTGTGAAAAAGGTGCATCCAGTAGAATGATTTGCTTCGACTACTGATTCATTTATTAACAATCAAAATGTTCAGTTGTCTTTATGCACTTGCAGTTTCATTGCATTGCTTACTAAATACATTTTTTTGTGAATGTAGCTAAACTTAAACTGCATATGAAGGAAGGATTCTGCATATGGTGAACATTGTGAACATTGTGAAAGTATTGCATTACTGCCCAAGAAAAGGAAGAATGGTGACATGTGATCTAGATAAAAAGGAACAAGCCATGCCAACCCATCACGGTGGGCAATGGAAGGATAAGAAACAAGAAGCAAGACCTCCTGGATAATGCAACACGAAGCTGCTGGTCTGTGACAGAGATGTCTGTCGTGGAAGAGAGAGTGCCAGAGTGAGAACAGTGGTGCAGAGACCTGGTGTCAGCACAAAAGGTGTGCACACGGCTGCTAAATAGGAGTCACTCATGTTTGCGTGATTGTGGGGACTGTGTATTGACTCTCTACTCATCTAGTGCTGATAGCAGAGGTTAAACTGTCAAAGTTGGATGCCTGCTCTTACAACACCACTTCTTAAAGCTGCTCTCTCTCTCCAGGAAGGAGACTAAGTGGGGGGGGGATTTCAGTCAGACGTAGTTATGCAGAATGAAAATTCATGAGATGCCAAGACAGATAGCAAAACAGAAACAAAACAGCAGATACAGAGCTGAGGTACTGCAAAATGCCCCAAATCCTCTCCCAATCCACCACTAGTCTCTATCCACCAGCTTTACAAACAGAAAGAAAACTATTTCCCAGGCTATCAAATGGCTGCTTTATTCAAAACTGCATGGCCAGATGCCATGACTGGGGACTGTAACCTTATATGTCTCCATTCACTCTGCCTTCTCTCTCTTTCTATTTACACTTCAATTCAACCTCATTCTCTGCTGCACTCGACTCAAACCATAAGATGAAAATGCACATTCAACACAAATAACGGGGCTTTTAAAAAGAGGAGGGGGGAGGGGATAAGATGAGAATGAGAAGAGAGAGACAGGCAGATTTGGGTGTGTGGGGGGGGGATTCCGGAGATGTCAGACACCGAAAGGTGAACAGCGATGGGAGAAATGGCTGAGAGAATACAGAACTTACGGGGGATAGAGGTTGGGGAAGAACGCCTACACAGATGGTGCTTGCTGACTGATACATCAGTTAGCCAATCATGGCTGCTTACACAGCAGCATGAGCCATTGCCTTCAGGGACAGTGCCTGCTGATGGACAGATCAAACAGCCAATGATGTCCACTGCTGGAAAAATGTTCTGAATGTTCCATGACCAGGTTACATGAAATTCTTGCCTTACATTAAAATTTTTAAACTTAGTTATCAGTTGTTTCATCCCAGTCACTTTTTTTGTTTGTTTTAACTCACCACATCTGGCGTTTCAAAAGAAAGTCAAGTGCAACATGTATTTTGAAACCTAAAGCATTGAGAAACTTTTAGGGTTACAGCTTCCTGAAATGGAGAAACAAAATACATACAAACACACACTAACTGGACTCGAGAGTTGCCTTACCTTTTTGTGGACATGCACAAAAACTAAATGTACCTAAAGACATTCAGTAAGTAACAACAGGAAATAACCAGTGTTTATTTCCAAACTGAAAACACAATGGATCACTGTTATACTACCCAGCAAGGTTTAAGCATTTTCAGCTCAAGTTGCTTTTTTTCATAATTTCTATAACATTGACAAACTTGTGTTGCAACAATTTAGCAGTAAAACCAACAGAAAAACAATAACAACCAACTTGCTACTGCACTAATTATCAGACTACCAGATATATAATGTGTAGTAAGTCATACATAACTAGCCAAATTTTCAAAGTTTGTATTTAAAAGCATACATGTAGTGGGATTCATACCCTGTAATCTTTATAAAATACAGTAAAATGTCATTCATAGTCCCTTATTTTTAAGAATCAAGGAACCGTATGTAACAAGAAATCTTTATATTTTTAAGTCATAGATTATTAGGCGTACTTACATAAATATAGTATTTAGTAATATATTTATCAAGGATCCCATTTATCAGGTATCCAGTCCAGAGTATCCCTGACCTCTGCTTTGAGACTGTGAACCTTTTATGATGGATGGATAGATGTATGGATGGATAAGCTGCTGACTTGAAAAAAGTTACAAGGCACATAAAAACTGATGATTTCCTCATCCAGTGTTTGAGAACAACTTACAAATGCAACCTCACAAAATTAAGGTCCTTGGTTTCTTGTTCATTTCTTTGGCAACATGTCAATAATCAGGAAAGAAAAAAGCCAAAATACAACAGATGTTTTATGCGAATTCACAAACTTGCCAAAACTCTAATACTAGAGAAAAACTAGTTTTCATTATTGCTACAAATAATAAGGTATTTAAATGAACGGCTCCATGAATGCGAAGCCCTGAAAACCGTCTCGGATTCATCCCAGCAAGGCCCGCCTCCCACATGTGCTGCCTCCCCTCGCGATTCGAGGAGCACTGGGTTCAGCTGCAGGCCTGCTCTGCCCCAGCCAGCATCGCCGGTAATCTGGCACACCGAGATGGGCCTGCGTCTAAGGGAAGCGCTGCTTCCATACTCACTGACCGCAGCTTGACGGTGCTTTTGTTGCTGGGCAATTTGCAAAGACTGGAGGTTTTTTTTATGCTCTCTGCTGTTCTTATCCCCTTCATCCCTCCCTCTCTCTCTCGCTCTCTTTCTCTCTCATTCTTAACTTGGATTACATTCTTTAACTTTCATGACGCTGCTTTCAAACTTAGCACCAAGCAAATTAAACTGAGCCAAATGCAAGACTACACACTTTCAGTGTCTGGTCTACACTAACTAACCCCATATGACAAGTACTCCCTGTCACCATAAAATGCCTTCATCTGTCTCTCCATTCTCTCATTTCGGTCACTCCCCCCCCCCCCCACCCCCCCCCCCCCCCCCCCCCCCCCCCCCCCCCCACCCACCCGCCAC
>JAABNY020000002.1:24568964-24584368 GCA_015164015.2 Brevimyrus niger | reverse complement strand
CCGCTTCTTGTTCTCACCAACCACCCCCCTATGAAAAGCACCCCCTGTCCCCATAAAAAGCCCTCCCCTTTTCCTCCCCTCTCCCCTTTTGGTCCCCCCCCCCCCCCCCCCCCCCCACCAGCATTCCAAAACACCATTTTAGAGGCATTTTCTTCCTTCGGGCCTGTCGCACGTGTGAATTAGTCCTCTCTCCTCCTCAGCAGGGCTACCACAGGAATGCTAATCTATGTCTCGAGCTGCAACAGACAAGCGAAGGGGGAAGGGCCAACACAAAAGTTTATGCAGTTCAAAGCCATGAAAAAGCCCTAACCCTAAAAAACTGTCCCTGTCCATGGGGAACACAGGGTAACAATCCTTAATCTAAAATGAAGGCTTTTAGGCACAATGAGAGCAAACACTCAGATGTGTAGTGTATGTAATGGACAAAATATGCTGAAGCTGGATAGTCAGAACCAGGGGTGTCAGAAGCATTTTGAATGATACATGTGGGGGGGTTCAAATGAATAATTGTAAAAGTTGATGGTGGCGACGCCCATGGTCAGACCATGCAGAAGCTTATCAGTACAGGTGAAGAGAAGTTAGCAGAGTTGCCGTAAACATTTGCCAGGACAAAAAGAAAAATAATAATAAAATAAACGCAAGCTTTTTGATTTTAAAGGGGACTTGAATGCTATTGTAACAGCTTATAACTTTGCATTCACCACTATATAAGCTGCTACAGGAGTACCTCGGCATTGAAGCCTGCAGACACAATGCTGCCTCAGGCCCTACAGGGAAGCCAGAGCTGAAGCAAAGCCAGCAGGACACTGTGAAGTGCATGTCCTCTGCATGGCTGCTCACGGACGTACAGGGCGTGCCGGCGTGCAGGAGCACGACAGGCGTGAAGAACGCAGGTTAGCACAGATTCTCATCAGCAGGGGGGCTGGCACAGCAGAAACAGCTGTGCTATACAGATGAGGGAGCGCTCTGCTGCAATAACCAGGCACGACAGCAAACTGGTCAAACCAGTAACGCGTGAGAGTAGTGAGCTCGAGCTGCACTCCACAAGCTGCGCAGCTGAACTCTGCTAAATAAGTATCCGGACAAAGGGTGGAAATCAGTGTGAGAGGAGTGTGGGAGGACCAGCGCAGTGCCTTATGCACAGAGATTCATCAATCCTCAGTACTTTATCTGACTACAGAATCTTATTTTGTTAAAAAAAAAAAAAACCTTCTATCTCCAGTGGCAGTGGTCTTTTTCGGTTAGTCGCTTTCTTTAACCAAGGAAAACATGATGCTCGCAATTCTGATATTAGCTGGACATTGCCAAACTACACTATAGTTCACCTGTGATTGATGGGTATTGGAGAAGATGATTTGAAAGGATTTTAATGAAGTATTTATAAACAAACACAACAAAGGTGGAGCTGGTTAAAGAGTGACACTTTGAAAGAGGATTCATCTTACGGCCAATGCGCTTCACAATTAGGCTGTCTGCTTGAAAAGTTTTTATCACACAAAATGCCAAAATAATAACATGATGTAATACAGAATAATCACTTACTATTCAGGTACAACCAATATGTAATCGGCCATTGTTTTTTAAACTTATGTTAAGTACATCCAAAGAATTAATAAGTATTTTGTTGCAATTAAAAGCCTATATAATATTTTCCTGATCTTTCTTTTACTCATATTTTTCCACTAACAAGAACTCTCTTCTGACTGCAGGTAGACTCCACAAAGTGTTAAATAAAGAATATTTTTAACTGTAGAAGGGTAATATAATTAAACCCAGAATTGTAAAATATAAATTGTGAAAACCAAGAAACAAGCCTTCTATTAAAAGTAAACAACAACAATAATACTTATAAACAATAATAACAATAATTATTATCATAATAAACAATTATTATTATTATTGTTATTATTATTATTATTATTGTTATTATAAATGAATAGTGGTCTATCTACGTGTTTTGGACACCCAATAAAATGACATTCATTAGGGTATGAATTTTATTAAATAGCTTAGATGTGTGGAAATTATTACCAATCCAAGACATTAATTGATTTCTATAATTTCATATGCTATTAAACTGTAATACTTTATACAAATTATCTTGATACAAGTGTTGACTTTTAAGCGTATTTTTTATCTGCCCCGACAGTACTTTACGTTTGCGTAGAAAATGTGAATCTGAGCGCACAAAACTTCATATTACTTTGCAATTTCACAGTGAGGTGGTCCGCTGTACATTTTACCGAGGTTTTTGAACATATTGGGTTTCTGGCCCTAAAAATTTTCTGCTCCTATACGGATCTTTATGAAA
This sequence comes from Brevimyrus niger, assembly GCA_015164015.2. Lineage (NCBI taxonomy): Eukaryota > Metazoa > Chordata > Actinopteri > Osteoglossiformes > Mormyridae > Brevimyrus > Brevimyrus niger. Next base: position 24,582,057 of record JAABNY020000002.1, on the reverse strand, counting down.
TCACAATTAGCGAAGCAGTAAAGCAATGGCGTGAGATAATTAAGGGGATTTACAATCGTGCAGTTTGGCTTACATTAAATGACACCTCTTTTGGAAATCGCTCAGAATTTACTAGGTATTTTGATGTGAATGCTGTTTTTAATAAATAAGTAGGGATCTGTTGTAAAAACAAATAAAAACGTCCATTTGGGAAACTTCAAAGCATAAGTAATATATTCCATCGCGAAATCCCAGTGCCATTGATAGAAGGCATAGATCTATTCAAGCTACTAAACGCAGCAAGGCATCTGTGATTTGCGTGTATGCCCGAATCTACTCCAAGCATAGAGACTTACCTTTTTGCCTTTAGCTTTATAACGGATGATGCGCCACGCTACTCTTTAGATGTCTGCCAATAACCAGCACGATTCAGCTTTTTTTGTAGCAACTGTGAAAATAGTTTGCCAATGCATATTTTTTTTTTAGTAAACACAGCATCTGCCAATAAAACGCAGCCTATAGTAATTTGCACTAAGCGGTAAAGCCATTATAGGACAGCTAACATTTTCCCCCTATAAAATTGTTATAAAAATGGATTATGATTAACCGCACTTCAGGGCAAAGCATACAAATAACCAGTTTTCTTCCTACACGACTGTACATAATAGTTAGACAGCTAGTGCACGTTAGCTTAGGTGACGACTGCAAATACACTGTACCACTGGTTTATTTATTGGATAAATCTTGTGTAGGTGGATCTACTGTTGAGATATCCCCCCCTCAGTTCCATGAAACGTTCTCATCAGAAAGGAGCCCTTTCTTTGGGACCAAACTAAACATATTAACCATCGGCGAAACATACGACCTTATAAACCAAAAAAACATTATGACGGTGCATCGCCCACCTATAGATTCTGACGGCTCGTCTGCGGCTGAACCGCACCGCCCTGTTCCTGGATCTGAGAGATCCGCCCACGTTTGCATACGATTGTGACTCGAATAGGGTAAGACGACTTTCAGTCAAGGCCGGGGCTAAGCGAGCCTCGCCGGGCAGGGATTTCAGGAGGGGAGGGGAGATGGTTGGTGGGGAGCGTCCCGGCACCTGGTTCATTGGCTCTCCGATTTCTGCAAAACTGTTGCAAGTAAACGCTTCATCCACTCCAGTGCTGCTACGGCAGATGCTGTGGCTATTACTCGGAAGATGATTGGTGGACCGGAGACACGTGGCCTCTTATTTTTGACGCAGAAACTTGGGACACATTTAATCTCATTGTAGTACTCTATTGTGCGTGTACGGTGTTACTCATACAATTTTCAGTGGCAACACAAATATCACAATTGTGGGGATAGAACATTTAATGAATAATTCTTTTCGTAATATGTATCAAAATTTAAAATAAATATTTTTTTCTACAGGTATCAAGAAAATACATGTTCTCAGGATGTCATGTTTAAGGTAAAATACAGCCTCTAGTATTCTACACTGTACATGGTTTTTCTTATCACAGTTATGTAATAACGAACAAAAGTTTCTTAAAAAGTTTTTTTTCTTCCACCAACCAGTTGGCATTTTAACAAAAAATACAAAGTAAATGTTTAAAAATGTTGCTATATACAATTTCCGTAATAGCTTTTACTTGTGCTTGTGCCATTTAAAGCTGTCAGTAAATAGAACATAAAGACAATGGAAATACCAAAATTATTTAAAGCCATCTGTTACAAACTTTATAATAAATAAAGTAGATACTGAATATAATAATAAGAATTCAATGAGAATTGGCCACTCTGGACATCTAAATTTTTACCTTTACCTTGGGTCAAAAGCTGCTCTACTAAAATAATAGTAATTAATTTCTGAGAAGGATGGATTGTTCTTACAAATGATTGATTGCTATTTCAGGCACTGTTCACTTTGAACCTCCTTTATGTGCTGTATTTGTTATTCACTACAATTTCTACATCACAGAAAATACATAATTTATGGTATTTCATAGATTCTGAAAGCTCACACATTTCATATACTGCTTCTTTAACTTCTTTAACGGCTGAGCCACAGAACCTGCCCTAAACTGAGACAATACTGTTATGAACATGCAATGATATGCATCCCTAAGGGCGTCTGTACCAAAGGGTGGTCATTCCCAGCGAATCTGTCCCTTAGGCCCCCCTGTCATACCCAGCATCACTTTCCCCTCTGAGTCATAATAGAAGGTGCTGGAATCAGAGGTCAGATCAAAGGGGTCCCACACTGGATGTGGAGGGCCAAAGAGGGGAACCCCGGAGGAGCTGAGGTTTGGGCTGCTCACGCCGCTGACGTGGCTGTTCGAGCTCTGCAGGAAAGCCAGTCGGGCCTGCGTGAGGTTCTGGGCGAACACCGTGTTCTGGTCCCGCTCCCTCCAGTCATCTTGCTGCTGCCTGTGGATCTTCATGTGGGCGTTACGGCTTTTTATTTTATAAAACATTCTGGGGGGAGGAGAGAGGAGCATCACCTTATGCTATCTATAACATCTTCTGCTGCTTCACATCACATATCAGCTGATTCATTTAATGCTTACACTACATTACTGCACATTGCCGTTTACGATACCCTCACAATTACTATTTATTGTTTGGTATTGTTATCTCTTTGTCTGATACTTTACCTACATTGCCGATATGAAGATTTCGGTAAGCATCATCTAAACAGCGAAACGCAGAAGATCAAACTTACTTCCCACACTGTTTACAGGGAAAGCTGGTGGCCAGGGCATTGCTGGAGACTGTGCCATCCATCACCGGTGGTCTGAGAATTGACTCTGAGATCGGTAATGCCTGTTAATGGTCCAAAAGCATGACCTTCAAGCTCTGGGCCAAACGTCATTCTTTATGCTTTACACAAATGGTCTCATGAAACAAGAGCAGCGAGTTACTTGGCCAGTAAATCTGTTTACAAAGCAATTCGCAGTGATTTATGGCCGAGCCTGCTGTGCTGTGTGAGGCCAAGTCTGTCAGGTTGTAGCTACCAGAATCCGAGGCTCTGCATGAAATTCTCATTGAGAAGCGTGATTCCACACACGGCATTAGCATTAGCCACGGAGGCGAAACCAATTATTTAAACTTACACCGCTGTCTGCCGTGCCGCTCATATCTCCCTCTGCCCCTCTCTCCCTCTCCCTCTGTTTTTTCTGCTGTTCCGGAAGCTTCTTGGAGAGGTAGTAGAACTCCACGCATTGGGACACACGCTTGGTCTTCACCTGACACATCATGTCCATACACAGCTGAACGTTATATGAGGTTGTATACGTCACTGGCTCTTAAGATCATCCGAGTCGGAGTAAAATAATGTTTGCAATTAAATATAATGATGCAAATATAAATTATGTTCTACAAAGAAAGTAAAAAAGTTGAGCAAGCAGTGATCTATATGCCACTATTTAAAGCTAGCTCATAAAGTCTAAAGAAAAGGGAAATTACCATATTATGTATCAGGTTGAAGTCCTTACTGTAGATGGTGAATGCTTTATTAAACAGTCGTCGCTCACTCAGCATCCAGACGTCACTACCTGGTACGGAGGACAGCAGGATTACAGGAGCACAGCAAAGCCGTCACCAATTTTTTGGGTTCCAGCAGTTCAATCATGTTTTAATTTAGTTTTTTTTAATAAACTAAAAAATTTCACTCAAAAACTTTATTTCAGTAACATTAACTCTCCACATTGCCCTGCCATTACACTGATATTCAGCCTTTAAATATTACCCTGTATTAGGCCTGGATGATGGGCTAAGCCTTTATCAGTCTGGAACATTGTAATCCTTGTTCCTCACTTCTTATCTCGCAAATAACATTGATTTTCAGAAAAATTGGATCTTGACTCTTAATTAAATCTGATTTATTGTCTAAAGTACACAGTATCCAAGAAGAACAGGAACAGAATTTCTAGTCATGATAGTCCCAATGGCAGTTTTAGTAACTGTTGCGTAGCTAACACTCATTACAAGACTGTACAAGGGAAAGGTTGAAAGGATTAATGGAGAAATAAGAGGTGAATGACAAAAGGCTATTGGTTATGTGTTTACCACAGTAATGGTAGTCTCCTGACAGTGAAGGGGTAGACAATAATAGCATCTCCACAGCAGCCTAAATGAAAAACAAAGAGAACAGGGAGACAGGGAGAGAGAAACTATATCTCAAGAAGTACCTGGATATTATTAGTACAACCGTGGGAGAAAATTGCAGAAGTAAAAAATTAAAGGAGTCTTGGGTTAATGAAAAAAGCACAAATGCTAAACAAATTATGAGAAATAGAGGTATTAAGCAATACAGACACATAATTAAAGTATACATTGAGTGCATTTTACAAGATGTAAGCTAAAATAAATGGATACTCAAGTGACTTGGCGTTAAGCAAATGAACAGAGAGCTGTTAGCGGGAAATTGTTTTCTTACCATAGTATTACCCTGACATTGGGAGAGGCAGTGCAAGGCAAGCTCTAAGTTAGTGCCACCTCCTGGCACAGCACTGGAACTGCACAGGTCCAAAAAAATCTCCACTGATAAACAGAAGGGTAATACAGTGAGACAGGTTCGCATGCTGTACTATACACAGATGAGGCACCATTTTCAAACATGCCAGCACTGCATATTCTCAAAGTGCTTGCCTCATTACACTACCAGAATAGTATTAAAAACTAAGTCAAATGTATTAGGTTGTGGGTTCAAGTCCTACGAAACACATATACAGTGGTACCTTGGTTCTCGAACTCAATACTCAAAGTCGCTCTGAATATTAGAAGTTGATCCGTGAACGCTGACCTAATATAAATTGTACATGCTAGGAAATGATTCATACTACAATGGAATTCTTACTTGAATGCCTTCTTCACAGACTGGACGATTAACCAAATAAAGCAGCGCAACATTAAGTAACTAACAAAAAATAAAACACTAACTTACGTGTACTATTAGAGCATTTATGTAATTTATTTAAACTTTACTTTATCAGGTAAATTAACTGAAAAACAGTTCTCACTGCTTTACTTGATATTCGGGAGAATTAGCAGATTACGCATTGGAACTGCCTGGGATACAAACATTATGCGTGTAACTAAACCCTTCAGCCAATAAGGGCAAATGTGTGTCGGCACGGAGGTTTGTGCAGCCAGGTGAGAGGTCGCAATGCATCTAACCATAATGCATTGTGTCAGGATCAGAATGCATTGCTTTAAGCCAGTGTTGTAAGCAAGTCGAACGCACCTAATGACCGGACTGAAACATGGACTTAATGCTGAGGACTAATGACAACAACCAGAAATAGCTGATCACACGGGGGTCCCACACAAGGTTAACGAGGGGGCGTGGCACACGGAATGAGCGGACAATCGGGGCAGGACAGGGGTAATGTTGGGATAATATCTTTATCATTTTGGAAGCCATTAAGAAAAAAATGCTCATCTTGTTTTATCCTGTTCATTTTGTGTTTAAATGCTAAAAATAATAATAATAAAAAAACATATTTAGGTGTAATTTTGGGGGCCGGGAACCAATTAATTGGTTTTCCATTGTTTCTTATGGGAAAAATTCGATCAGAACTCGAACTTTTTAGGATTCGAGCCAGAGTCCGGAACTGATTAAGTTCGAGAACTGAGGTACCACTGTATATTATGACCCTTTCCTCTTCTGTAAAGATTTTTGGATAAAAGTGGCAGATAAAGGAATCTACTGCAGTTCCGCACCAGTTTTTACCTTGTTCCTGCATGGTTTCACTCTTCTCCAGCTCTACCCAGGGTTTCCAGAGCAGTGTCTCCCCAGGCGCTTCATCAGGGCCGGAGTCACTGTCCCCTCTGTCCCGCAGCGGGGGCAGCTCTGCCTGGAACTGCGGACCCACGTTCACATGCCTGAAGGAGAGTTAGACAGGTTCCGGCGGCTCATCAGACTCCAGGAAGAGCAATGAGCTGCTCACCAGTCCGGTAATTAAACTCGAAGAATGATGACTCAGATATCAGGTGAGACGCAAGGTGCTTAGTTTAAGTGCCAAGAGTAAATTGTCAAGCTGTAGGCGCAAGCCTGTCGTGGATAATGGGATAGTTAATGAACAAGCTCTGATGAACTCTTGGTTCGTAATTGTGTGGACAATTACTTGTTATTTCATTTGAAGACCACAAGGGCTTGCAATAGAGCCCGATTGAGTATCCAGCACATCACGGCACTGTCAGTAACAGGGGTGAATTATATTCATGTTTCCATTTGTGTGACTCTTGAGTTCCACGCATCAGACAACGTGACTGTCAAGAACCATCGTCTGGTTTACAAGCTGGTTATCTTTGCAAACAGGCCTAAAGCTTTGCATACATGTATATTGCAAGGCTTAGTCAGAATCAGAATCCTTTTATTTGCCATGTACAGAAAAGTACAAGGAATTTGTGTTGGTGGTGGCAGCGGTATACAATTTAAATTGCTCCAGACAAGAAAAAATACATAAAAGCACAGATACAAAAAACAAAAACTAGAACAGTTATACAGAGAGACAGAATAAGATGTGCTGCTATTATTCAAATAAATAAATGTGTAGGTATATAAATGAGGGTGAAACAACAAGATGTGTGGTACAGTTTGGAGTGTGTGTGCAAATAAGCGTAGGAGTGTAAAGCACAGTGGATGACCTGGTGTGGAAAGGCCCCGTCACTTTAGAGCTTGTGTAGGATGGCAGCGGCCGCAGGGTATTATGGTGTGCCTGTTTTGTAGTGTTTGAGGACAGCACAGAAAAGCAGCTACAATGCAGCAGAAGAAGCAACAGGAGCAGACGTGCTTACGGGAGCCGTGGAGAGTCTTCCTCCCTTGCAGACCAGCCTCCCTGGTGTCCTGTCATCCAGAGTGTGACATTTGTGGTTAAGCGCCAGCAACATTACACAGTGTCGCTCCTACTGAACGTACTGGCTGTCATTCCACGGAGACAATACCGCCCACCCTCTGACATCCAGGCTAACAAGCTAGCTGGGACTTTGCGGAGCTCACCCGGCCGGAGATGCAAGGAGGGGAGCAGGCTGCAGTAGAGCCCTGAGCCCCTGCGGAGGGGATTCAGCATGGGGCTGGGGGTGTAGCGGGGGGCTGCCCCAGCGTAGTCCATCTCCAGGGTTCTTCCGGCCTGGAGGATGCTGCAGAAGGAGAATCCGGTATAGATGCAAGGGGACGTGCTCTGGTTGGACAGAGGGGACAGGGACACAAGGCACTGTCACAGCCGGTCTCCAAAGCTGGGCGACGGGAGGGGAATTATGAGTGTGAGTACCTGAGTGTCCAGGGAGCACTGAGACCAGCCTGCCGTGGACTGAGACTCCACATACGGCCTGGCTTCTTCCCCCACTTTAATGCCTTCAGCTGGTGGGGAGGTCAGCAGCGGCACTGAGCACTGGGCTGTGGACAGGGGGGCACAGGGCTGCCCCCCCCCTCTGTCTGCTGTCTCCTGTCAGCGATGGTAAAAGTCCTTAAGGAGCATATTTTATATGCATATTCTGTACATAGTATAGGGCAAAAGTTTGTCAAAAAGCAATCGATGGAACTTATTAATAGCTATTTATCTCCTAGTGTACATTTGCTTATAAAAAACACAGTTTAATGTTAGAATATATACAAATGAAGAGTAACACAAAAAAAAAAGTAATAGGAATTTATTCTGTTCTACAAAAATGTACCAATGTCTCCTTGGATAGAATGTCAATGCTTTGATTCCCAAACCTCTCCACAGCCATTCCATGTATTTGCTAAATTATACCACCAGCTGAATTAATGCATTAACTTTAGTTAAATAACCTAATTAGATGCCAATTAGCCAAACATGGTGCGGTATGAGTCAATAAATACCTGAGTGTATTAGATGGTTACTGCAACACTGGGGAGACTTTAAGAGAGGTTTTGAATTGCTAAGCTGACACACTTTGAAAGACAATAACCCAACATAAACATAAATCCAACAAACATTAAGATATGATGGTGATCGATAGCATAATGGGGATGAGCAGAGGACAGCAAAATGAAGAAAATAGGTCAAAGGGTAGACTGCCGATAAACAGGAGTGGTTAAAATAAGCTGGAATCGAAAGCGTCCTGGGTGACTGGTCTGAACCGTTGTGCTCCAAGTCACCCTGCATGTTGATTTTGTTTTAGCTAAGTTGTCAGCTAATTAGCCGTGACTGAATCTTAGATTGAATGCATTACACAATAGGAGTCACACTCACAGAACTCCTATCATTCCCTAGACACACAGAAGTTAAATTCTAACACAATAAGCATAATGTTACAGGTGCAGTTTGTTCCCTTCAATTTAACCATTAATGACTCAGTTACTCAGTATTGAACTTCCAGCAAAAGCTACAAATAATTAAGTGTAGTAATCATGAATGTTTTGAAATACTGGAAACTTCATTTTAATGGCCATTGATCATTTTCAGGGATTAATAAAAATCATATATACATATCTTTACGTGCCTAGGTCGCTGCTCAGCTGGACTGCAGAATATCTGCAAGCTCTTAAGGAAGAAGTCAGAACTGACCCACTTTCAGTCGATTAACCGCTCACTCAGGCGTCATTGTCTAAGTGTTCAACTGAGAGCGTCATTTAGCGGAGGCAAGGTCACGGAGACCTGCCATAGGAAGTGTACTGACCAGATGCCAGGCTGCTGAGTTTTCAGCAGGGGGCGCAGGGTTAGGATCTTGCAGGAAAGACACACAGGATTGTGGGTACTGCTCTGGTGGAGAACTGAGAGGCGTCTGAAGGGTACAGTGATCTGAGTAAGAGAAAAGCAGAGAGGTGGGTGTACAAAGCTCAACCAGCAGCCATACTGCAAAAATAGCACTTTTGCATTGGGCTTGAAAAGCAGCTGCTGCTGCATATGAGAATACTAACTGACTGCTTTCTAATAACAACCATTGCTCAGCACCATGCGTCCTTATGCACACTGAGCTCTGCTCAGATTACTCAACCCTGGCCTCAGCAATAAAGGGTCCTTTTATTAATAGTAGCACAATGACGCTGTTTTAATGTTATCCTACCACGGCATAATTATTGCAAACAATAAACGCGAAAATGAAGTCCAAGACAGTAGTTTCATATCGTTTGGGACTGAGCCAATGGGCGGCCTTAGATCAAGTCCTGCGTCCATCTTCCCCTTGAACAGGATTGCTTAGAAGATGGATGGTTAACTTGAACAAAACACAACCTGCCATAACCAATTTAATATTCACTTGCAAAGCAAACCGGTCATAACCTGGCAGTGCCCATGGAGAGCATATTTAGGCACTGAACTGGCTGAGTCAAGTACCTGGGATGCTGTACTCGCCCTGGTGAGAGGGGACAGAGTGTTTCTGCAGGAACTGTGTCTCTCCCGCGTACATCAGAGAGGGGTCGGAGTCCTTCTCCTGGTGCTGTGGATGGAAAGGTTCTGCCTGCCCAGCTGGGTGACCCGACTGCTGCAGCCAGAGCAGTGGAGGGCACTTCCCAGCGTGGGCAGTGCCAGGCAGGTGGCCTGCGTGCGTATGCGACAGGTAGTAAGGCTGCAGGCCCGGGGAGAATGAGGAGGAGCTGAAGGTAACATCCAGCTGTGCAGGCGGCGTTGTCTGCGCAGTCGGGAACTGAGGAGCATTCTTGGATGGGGAGAGGGAGGGGAGCGAGAGAGAGGTGGGAGGAGAGCAGAGGACGAGGGGTGAGGGGTGGGTGGTAGGAGGCGTGGGGGTGGGCGGAGCTCCTGGGGGGCTGCTCACCTTCCCAGCTCCACAGCCCGAGGTGAAGATCACCCCCCGGCCCCCATTTTGAAACAAGTAGGAATTTCGCCGTGGGAATGCTTCCGAAAACGAGTCCAGTTTCTGCTCACAGCCTCCGACTGCCCCTTGAAAGGTCCCGTGGTGGAGGTAGGCGGAGTGCCACTCGGACGGGGCTTCTGGTGAGCGAAAGGGCTTGGCCTGATCCGGCCCGTCCCCGAAAGCCATGGCGCCCACATCCGCGTGGCCGAGCGGCGGATTGATCCAGCGGCTGAGCCCGGCGCCGTCCTCAGACATGCACTCCCCGTCGCCCCTCGCCGCACAGCTGCTCAGTTTGCCGTGGCAACCGCTAACCTCTGCCACACTCTCCAGGTGACCCAGGGACTCCAGTGGGTCATGACAGAAATGCTGAGCAGGTTTCTGTCCCTTGGCCAGGGGATAGAACTGTCCCTGATGTGAAGGGGTATCCTGAGCCTGAAAAGTGCGGTCCCCCATAGTAATGGACTGCTCGTGGTAGTGCCCTCTAGTGGAGAGAGAGGAGAGCGCTCAGGGCAGTCATGGTGCTGAAACAGAAAAGGTGAGATGGTTCATGGTAGGTAGATTATGTGACTATAGACTTACAAAAGAGGGCTGGGAGTCTACTACATTTTTTCCCCAGAGCACATTAGCATTTTATGTGTTTAGCAGACGCGTTTATTCAAAGTGACATACAATTGGGAGAGCAGGACCAGATTCTGGGGGCTGACAGTGAAATCGTTCTGCTGACCACAGGATGTGAACTAACAACCTTCACATCATGAGCACAGAGTGGAAAGCTGCTGAGTCATGCACCGCCCCCAATACAGTGTACAGTGTTTTGTCCATAAAACACAATATACAGTACCAGTCAAAGGTCTTACACAAATGCTGAACTCTCATTGGCTGCTTTTCCTTCACTCTCAAGTCAAACTCTTCCAAAACCCTTCCTACTGTGTATAGGTCTGGTGCTCATGGGATGTGACACCTTCACTTTCCTTTGTAGGTGACCTTTCGTGTCAGAACTTTTGACTGCTACCGTATGTTTAAAATCTATGACACGCACTTAAGATAATGATAATGGTAACTCTTGAATATAAAAGTCATGCCATACTTTAACTCAAATTTATAGTCATGAACAGACCTTATTATCATTTGAGCATATAACAGAACACAACACAATATCTCATGAAACAAAATCTATTCAGAATAAATTTCATTAAGATGCTTTTCCCATTCTAGGACATTCACTGCACTCAACAAAAATACTGTATTAGGATATTACATTCTGCAGAATATTGTCTTTAAGACATTGCCGCCTTGAATTAAATTTTATTTGATCTGTTCTTGTCCTTTTAGTTTTCTTAAGTTTGTTGCATACTTTCATGTGTGGGCATTGTGCATTTTACAGAATATATAATCACCATGGGATCCCTACGAAGTTATTGCCAACTTGTGAAAATCCATAAAATTATTCCAATTCATTTAAAAATATATAACTTCATCTGATGTTTCACATCTGAAATGCCTCGAGTTTTACTATTGACATGAGGTAAAATATGAATTTCATTTTAAAAAGTGAGGATTCCACCTGTGTTTCCTTGCGCTTGTCAGTGTGTGCTGCACACACATTTCTGACAAAATTTACTGCACTTGCTACAGTTTTTTTTGCTACACAGGTTTATATGACACAGAGTGAGATCATTTATCCGCTGTACACCTAAAAGTTTATACGCTAAAATTATATACCACACATATACTAAGCACTATTTTCTGCAGTTTAATCCATGTATATATTATATCAGCCTAATAAAATTATCCAGTATTTCATTTGAGCAGTATGTCATACAGCATACCCTGGCCTTCTGATCTATTACTCCGACAATGGACTGCACATTAGTCACTGGAAGTGATGGTAACGCATTATGTATTCTTTACATGCCTGATCCAGTTGTATTTTTTGATCTGTCTCAAGTCAGCAAAATTCATTTTGCTTAATATTTGTTGCTGTAGCTTTTCCATAAATTAAATTAGTTTAGTCAGACAATGTCACTACAAACTTTGGTTAAATATTTGTTTGTTTGGCATTTAGCTTATTATTATTATTATTACAGGCTTTAAAATGTGATTTTAATGTCTTTTATTTAAATGCATTCTTCTACCTTTGTAAAACACTTTGAATTACCTTGCATATGAATTGTACTGTATAAATAAACTTGCCTTGCCTTATTGTCCAAGTATATCGGTATGTGCCTGCATTCCCCAAACCCCCCCAAACATCACTCTTGCTAAGTGTATCCTGCTGTTGAATCTCTCAGTTTGTTGTTGTATCTCTCCGTTATCTGCCTGTTTAACACCTGGACCTTTTACTAACGTGTCTTTTTTGTTTTTCTAGAGCAGCGACTACATTCAGGAGTCTACAGAGGAATTACAAAATGCAAAATAGAGCCAGCCAGCTCAAAACAAATATATGTTCAGTACGATGTGTACACTTAAACACACGCTGTGACTTCCATTCGGTTTCTATTGAGTATCTACTCCGCTGCATGAAGATGATGCTAAGGCCTGCAAATGAGCATTGTTTCACTTACATCCTTATCTCATGTACTCCTCTTTTTCTTTCTCTTTCTCGTGTAAATAGGCCAGCGCACATTCTGACTCACACGCAGAGAGGTAATAGGGATGACTGAATACCGTAGTTCATAAGTTCTTGAGGTTGAGGTTGTAATGAAACCCTCCTATACTATCTAGCTTGTTGCCACCCATGCCTCCATTTTCCTTAACACAATGATTAGTCATTTTTTACCTTTTCTTCTCTTCTTACCTTTTTGTCTTCAGTTCCTTCATTTTTTTTCACCCATTTGCTACTCTCAGTCTGTCTCATCCTCCACTCTCTCACCTCTTTTTCTTGTCTTCATTTTCTACTCATCCCTCCATTTCCCATCTTCTAGGATGCAGCCTCTCTGATTTCCCTTATTTTTCATCCATCTTAATGATATAACTACAGCAAACTAGTCAACTGGTCCCTCTAGATCTCTCTGAAACGTGTATGCGCAGACACTCAGACCCACCCCTAATCCCCCATTGCGCGTTGACAAACACCCAAAGTGACACACACTTTATTCGGCAACAGGTGTGGGGGATCAAAACATAAATTCTCAGTTGTCATAGAGATCATCTCACCTTCCCATCCCCCCCATCTCCCCCATCTCCCCCAAACAGAGACCACATCCTGGGGCAAACAATTTATGACAGATCTCCTTTGCTCCTGTCTCTTTTCTCTGCCTCTTATTGCTATAGCAATTTGACTAGCAGAGGCAACACTGGTAAGGCTTCTTCCTCCATCCCCAACTCCATCCCACTATAATTTTTT
>JAABNY020000002.1:24550186-24561641 GCA_015164015.2 Brevimyrus niger | reverse complement strand
TTTTATCTTTTGTTAGTTATGGATAAAATGTTAATATAAAATATTAAAATGTTGATAAAATGTTATTTCTAATAGTTTTTAAAAAATATTTGATTTCTTGGAAATCATCTCGCGACTCCCCCCTCAATGTCTCACGACCCCCCAGAGGGTCGCGACCCCTACTTTGGGAACCACTGATCTACAGAACTGCTTTTACTGTTGGTAACAATAAGCATCTGAAAAATACTATTAGTAGTGCATAATAAAAAAAGCCTTAAAATTCTCCTAAAATGTCAGATATGTGGATTAGAACAACAAGATGCTCCAGAAGAAGGCCTAGGTCTACAGTAACGCTACAGAGTTCATTCTCACACTGAAAACATTTACACAATATTACAATTCAACAAATTATCTTCTTTACGAAATTTAAGCCTGCTGTTACTGGTACTGATACATGTAGAAAGAGAGTGTGAAAAGATGACTTTCTTGTTTCGGAACGACTTCGTTAAACTAGGGCGGCAAAATGGGAAGATGTTTCAGATGAAGTACACTTTGCCATATTAGCAATGCATTTTTACAATGTTATGTGCAAAAACAAGTGCACAGAGTCATCGTAACTACACACAAAGAACAGAACAAAGCTTTTGCATGGCATCTAAAGTTTGCTGCATGTGAAATGTAACAGACATCCTGGCAAACGTCAACATTTATATGCCTATTCAGTACTGCTTTCGTTCCAAAACCGGCCGGCACTCCTCAGGCTTATATGATTCCGTGTGATTTTAGGATTTAATCAATATTTATGTGTTATTTGATTTGTCAGTATCTCTTAAACATTTGGGTCAATTCAATTTTCCACAAAACAAACTTGTACCAGAAATTGTTGCAGCTCTGTGTTGTGCATAGGTCAATATGGCGATGAAAATCAAGAACCAACAATATGTCAATGAGCTGATTGTTATTCGAACCTTTAAACCCTTTTAAGCATTAACACTACAGCTGGATATTTTCCTGTAGACGTTAGGAAAAATACCAATAAAATAAAAGTACAATTCAACATTGTAGCATAACTATTAGTTAATAGAAAACACTGACATATATATTAGAGCTGATTTAATGCTGTTGGTTTTAGTGAACCTCTGAAATAAATATACTCTGTGTATAGCTCCATGTTAATCGTTAAAGTAAATAATGCCTTTAAAAATACAAAATCTAGAATATAAAAATATGGAAATGAGTGTAACGTATGCAAATCATTCGGCATGAAATGCATTGTACAGACTGCACAAAAGAAAGGTAAAGAGATTCTTAAACCTTTTACATGTATGCCTAAACTGGTTTTGTAACGAACCAATCCACTCATGTAAGCAAGCAATACAACACACAGAAAACAATGAAAGCATCTAACAGCTGATAGCAATGTCTAAACTTCATCTCTCAATTATCTTCCAATTGATCTCATACTGTAATTTAAAAGAAAAATATCATGGAAGGTGAATAGGCACAGTAACAAAAAGTGTACATGTCTTTACTGACTTACCACTTGATTGGTAAACGGAGTCACTTCTTAGGCACAGCGCTATCCTTGTAGGGCCTGACTGCCTCTGTGTCGGAGTGTATTTGTGTGACTGTTAAGTAGAGATGGTAAGGAAGAGGTTACGGCGCAGAGAGATTCACAGAATGAATATCAGTCCGTCAGTCCGTCACCCACACAAAGCCCTCATGCATCTTGAAGATTTTGATCCTGGAAACAAAAGCATTTCATACAGAGAAGAAAAAAAATTGCTCCATCACCTAGCTCTCTGAAAAACGGCTACATTTACATTTGTTTTTCTCAAGCACATAACTACAAACAAAACAAACTAACAAAAAAAACACCGTAAAATCTACATACAAATGTTATCACCAATTCACGTTCATCAAGTTGAATTTTTGCCATTCTGTCACACTATTGTCACCCTCCTTGTCTTTATATGAAAACGTTAATACATTTGAGCCTAAATAGTAATACCTTTCATTAGAGAAAGTTACCATTCAAATCATATACTGATGACAGTACAATTTTTTTTAGATCACGCTGAAACATAAAACATCCTAGGCTAATTCACTATAGTTCTACAAAATGTTTAGAAAAGAAAATGAATAATAATAAGTTTTAATGCAGCCTTCAAGGTAAAGTATGGTGAATTTCTAATGTAATGTCTATTTAGGCCTAGAAAACGTTTATTATAACATTTGCTATAAATTGGCCGATTTGACTTTGGATTTGATTTAGAAACCAGCAAAATGGTGCCATATTATCCCCGTAGCCGCCGCCGCCGTAGCAGGGAAGTTACTAGGGGCAGGTCTGCGCATGGCTCACATGACACAGTAAAATCGAGAGACCGCCATGACTGTGCGGCGGCCGTCTCGGCTGGGGGGGCCGGGGAAAGCGGAGGGGGAGGGTTTCTCGCCTTTCGTTCCTACAGAAAATAGAGAACGCCTCTATCTGCATGTCATATGACACAGGCTTTTAAATGTCAATCTCACAGAGCGTTACTTGTTCAGTCTTGGTCCTAGGTTTACTTCAGACCCCCCTGTATTAAATTGTCAGATTACTTGTGTGTTTAATTCTGTTATTTACTCGATTTTATTGTTTAGAACAACTATGCGAACGTGGTAAAGGCGAGGTAGCCCAAATGTTTTATCAACTATTGTTATTATATATATATATATCCCTTTGCCGTTGTGATTTACAGTGTCATAACATTTTCAAGTGTGGCCGCATTAAACATACGTTCCGGAACACAGGCGCCGTTTCGGTGCTGCGGCAAGCGGCACCGGGTCATATCGAAAGTGGCTCCCCTGCCCCCACCCTTCACGCTACACTGTCACCTCAAACTGTCATAGCAAGACAGCGGCGTTGCTTTTACCAGAAACCCCGCACGGCGCTCCCGCCGCGGCCGGTTATTATCATGGCGAGTTCCTGCTTTTAATACGGAAGCCGTCTGTCCCATTAATTAGCGCTGCGCGCTACTGTAAGCAGGACTGTCCACAATTAAAAAAACACGTCATGTAATGACTAACCATGTACATTATATATATATATATATATGTTTAAATATTGTTAAAATATTTTAAGCATGATTATCTTAGCGATTATGTTAAAAGCATTTATTTACCTGAAGTATTTTATTTAAACATTCATTTTTTTCCAAGAGTAATCTAGTTTCTTTAGGCCTACTAATTTATTCAGTTCGTTCCAACAATCTACTTGCATTTCAATTGTTTTTGATAAGCTTATGTTTGAAAATGCTGAAAATGGTCACAATTACGCTTATAAATACGTTGTCAGGAGCAGCTAATAGATTGTTGCAAGAATTCCTGACTATACTGACCCAAGGTAACATGTGTCTTTATGTACCTATATGCCTATGCTTCATTTAACTCCCATTTGTTGTATGATGCTACCGAAGTTCACATACCTATCTTCATGTGTATGTGATCATATATTTTGGTGTTGTACAGTTTCTTCAGATCCTTGAATTTGAAGCAGAAACATTAATTGCTTTTCTAACACTGTGTGAGGCATTGGGAATTAAATATATTCTGTATTCACTCTGAGACAAGGAAATATTACAAAAATATCAGCCAAGTCAAAGTCCCCTGATATATATCCATGAAATAATGCCAACATAAGCAATGTATCATTTTGAAAGCTGGCTCAGAATTTGAGTTAAATGTTAAAAAAAAAAACATTTTTAATAAAACATGTTAAGTGGTATCTTTCCAAATTTTTCAGAAAGATGGCATAAAAAGGGTAACTATCACTAAGTACATCAATATGCTTTAATATGAAAAACAAGATATTTATCACTAGGTTCTACAGCAAGTGCATAATAAGACAGGAGCATGTCAGCAGGAGACGTTGTTATCATTTTCACTGTAATATCTGTATATATCATTGTTGATAAACTTGTCAGGTCTGTTCTTCATCTCCCTGTTTACAGTGTGTCTCTTGCATGTCTTTGGTGCTCAGTTCCCCTGTTTATCTTTTTAATGGTTCTGCTGCGGTGGTTAGTACTGTTACTTCAATCTTTGAGGACCTGGGTTCAAGTCTCCACCAGGGTTCTGTGCGTGTTGTATGTTTACCTGGGGTTCCCCAATTCCCCTACCGTGTGCCTGTAGTCTCCAGGATAGACTCTGGCTCCCCTTCATGACCCTGAATAGGACAAGATACTGCAGAGGATGGATGGATAGACGGACTTTCCTGCTGTCAAAAGTTATTAATGATTCATCAGTTATTGTTTGGGATGAAAGTTCTACTACACTGTATGTTTTTTTTTTTTTTTAATTATCGAACACCACAGCTGTACTGTAGGCCTTTGAGGTGGGTGTAGAGTTTCAATAGCTGGTACCTGTAATATTTCACTGCTACGGAGAGCAAGGGAAAGGGGCTACTAAATATCTTCCTGAGGCCCAGCACATTCATTTAGGTCCACTGTAGTGGACGTTTGGTTTTTGCGTCTGTCTCTTCACTGATTTCAGCAAACCTTGATACCACATACAGTATGTGGGGGTAGCATTTTAAAAACTCACTCTTTTTTTCTGACAAGTTGAGTGCCATGTTAACAAACACATTTTTTTGGAAAGAGAAAGAGAAAGGAAAAAAAAATGTAGTAATGTTTTTCACAGTAATATTTGTATATACCATAGTTGATAAACTTTTGTTTAGCGAGGTGTGAAAACAGTTTATTTTTTTGTTACCCATTTATGAATGCCATCTGTAATGGACACAGATGTCTTTCAAATCACAATTTGTTGTAGGATAGAGAAAGATGCAGAGAATATTTTGAACAGAATAATTGTGGGAGAATCAGGATTAGGTTTGTGAGATGAAGAAAAGAAAGAGGGTGAGTTTGAACCTACTGAGGAAGTAATAGAGAGTTTTGAAGAAGAGACAGACTCATCAAATGAGCGGACAGATGATGATGATGATAATGATGAAAGATTGTTCTGTGTGGGCCAGAACAAGCTGAGGGGCCGCTGGTGAAAAATGTATGTCGTTAAACAAATATTGCTGTAATGAAGTGTAATTGCTCACTGTTTTTGGTGGTATAGTGGTGCAATG
Organism: Brevimyrus niger; assembly: GCA_015164015.2. Classification (NCBI taxonomy): domain Eukaryota; kingdom Metazoa; phylum Chordata; class Actinopteri; order Osteoglossiformes; family Mormyridae; genus Brevimyrus; species Brevimyrus niger. The sequence continues at coordinate 24,556,552 of JAABNY020000002.1, read as the reverse complement.
AGTAGTACAATTGCCAGACACCTCTGGGACCAGGGTTTGAGTCTTCTGGCTCTACATATATGGAGTTTTTATGTTCTCCCTTTGTCATCATGAGAATTCCTTCTCTGGATCCCCCCACAGTGCAAAAAATGCTACGGCCCATAGATGTGAATGGTGTGTGTGCCGTGTGATGGGTTAGTTCCCCGTCCTGGTTATGCCCTGCCTTGGGTATAGGAAATGGATGGATGCTCAACACCTGAATTAACATTGAAAGAGATGAAAGATAAGTCATTAAAAGTGGCACATTTTTCCAAATAATGCAATGATTCAATGGTTTACCTTCTAGTTTCAGTGGTTTAACTTCCAGTTTCAAACATCATATGTGTCCTGTTGTCCACTGCAGAGGACAAAGATATGGAAAATCACCAGTAACTTAATTTTTTTTCCCTTGGGTCTCTGAAGGATAGGACTCTAAATATCAGTCTGAAAATGTGATTTTCATTTTTGGTTCTTCTCATCAAAGCCTTAACCTCTCAGGTACATCTTAAAATCAGTACGTCATTCTCCAAAAAAAAAAAAATGCTTATCGTTCCCGTTAAGTAGTTCATACTATACTTATTTATCATTTTTGAATTATCTTGTCTATTCTCTCCATACAGCTGCTTAAGGCTGCTTAAGGGTCTGGCAACCTCGTTCATCCGTATGAATAATAATTCATCTTTATCCACATTTTCAGCTTTGCAGTTCAAAAAAAAAATACAGCCATCTCTAGACGATTTGATGAGAATAAAAGTACATTAATAGAATGATTTGAAAAACAAATAACACTAGTGATAAAGTGTTATAGGGTATATAATGTTCCGCATTTCTGTATTGTTTTACATTTATACAGTGTGTGGTTCAGTGGGATAAGCCTCTGTGCCTGACTAAAAGGTCACTGGTTTGAGCTTTTGCCTTTGGTAGAATAGTTACATGTCTGTGGACCCTTTAACAAGGCCCTTAACGCCCAAATCCAGGGGTGACGCCCTTCGCTGCCAAGCATGAGCTTACCTACATATATGTCTGTGTTTGGTGCATCATGGAGAGCAAAATGAGGTAACTGAAAAGAACATTTCCCCACGGGGATCAATAAAATTTAATTTCATGATACTATTAGTACTTTTGATAAAAATACACAAATAATATTAATCCTCAAGTCGTGGTCCATTGGCAGAATTTGGTTCTGTTGTATGAGAGGAACAGAAGTAGTATATTATCACCTCGGCTGTAAACATCTGGTCAGTCCAAGAAGTTCCTCTTTGTTTACAGGAACTGGATCAGCGTGTCAGGGGGACATGGGCACATGCAACGGTGGGAACGTTAACATAAACGTTGTTAGCAAACGTGACAAAAGGGAAGCCACCAAAGAACATGAATTTGGATGAGTTTTAAATAGTTTGCCCAAAATAGATTAGAATCAGTTCGTAAGCTTCGAAAAAAGAGAGAGAAAGTCGGTGGAAGGGAACCTTCCTGCCTGTTCTTAACACTAAACAAGTTATTTGCTCTGACATACATAGTCACACCTGTATCACCTCATGCCTTCCTCTTCCTGCCCAGACTGTTAACGGCATATGGCATTTAGCCAACAAGACGTTCACACACACAGGCACACGCATACACACACACACAAACACACACACACACACACAGGCACACGCATACACATACACATGCAAAAATACAATGTAGCAAAAACTGGATGTTGCTGACCTCTTTGTGATTTTGTGGCTCTACCCATAAGTACAATCAATGCTCCAGCATTATAATATGGATCATTTTCCATTTGCTTTTGTTAGAAAAATTAATGTTTGATGAGTTTTATTTATAAAATAGAATTCAACAACCATTCCAAAAAAGGCGGGAAACGACAGAACACAGAAAATCCTTTGATGTGAAGACTCTTTCAAACAAAAGCTGAAGAATCTCCTGTGACGATATTTTTAGAGATTATGGAGAAGCGTTTTTTTCTGTTTACAATGCCTCATCTTTTTAGATGGAATTATTCATTTAAACAAAACGCATTAACAAGACAGCAACTGGATTACTATGTGGGGACAACAGTAGGTTGTGTCTGTTTTGCGCATTAAGTTCTCCTAAAAACAAACCCATACCATTATCCCTCTTCCACCAGACTTTACAGTTGGCACAATGTGGCCAGGCAGGTAACGTTCTCCTGGCATCTGCCAAACCCAGACTCACCCATCCGACTGCCTGATAGAGATTACTAGCTTCTGCCTACCTATCCACACATAAAACATCAGTTTGTTCCTCTTTGGAACTTTGAATCCTAACCACAATTTTATGCAGAGTAATAAGGTACAGGATGACAGAGCTATCCAGCTGGGTTAGGTCATTAACATAGCCCTCATTAGAGAGCAAACATTCCTCCTTTTACTGAAGTAGTTATTTATGAGAGTAATCAAGGCTTGCTCTGCATTAGCCACTCTCCAGAACATCTTCTTACCATAAGTGCTTGCTCTGTTAAGTGTTAAATACATGAATAGTAGAAAATTACAGAAGATTCAATACTTTAGACGTGCCGGGGGGAGGAAAATGAATATGTAAAGTGAAAATTAATTGGTTTTATGGTGGGAGAGGTCTGCAAAGGCATACATAGATTTAGTTGTTTGTTTTTTCCCTCCTTTGTTTTATTTCTGTGGTCTGCCTCTGTAGTGAAGTCAAAAATATTATTTTTAACATACTGAAGGTATTATGGTAAGACTCACCACACATGCACATGGTTTTCACATCATACAGAAAAAAGGGCCCCAACAATAAAATCAAACAAACAAACAATCAAATTAAAAATAAGTTGTAAACAAAAATTAAAAAATGAAAATGAGCACCTATATTTCCATTGGGGAACAGAAATTGTGTTGTAATTTTTGACATTTGGGGATTTTCACGCAGCAGCTTCCCAAATCTACCGGTGACTGAACACTTCAGTAGGCTGAACTGCAGATAATCAGTCCTTCGATCAGTCACATATGACTCTGAGCATGTGAAAAATGACTAGGTGAATTGTTATAGCCCATGTAAACATGTATTTAAAGAAATCATAATCATAAAGCGATAAAAATACAAGAAGGTAAGTCACTCCGGGTCACACAAGACATTTCTGGCATACTGCAATCAAATTAACAGCATTCTTTTACTCTCCCAGATGGGAAATTTTGGGGTGATGTACACACCTATGGCAGGAAGAAGCTTATTAAGTACAATAGGCAGTCATAATCAAACTCCATAAATACTGTGTCGTCAGAGAATACAGTACATGCAGGTCATAAAGGTGAATGCAGAAAGCAAGGTGGCAGTTACTTATGAAAACTGAGCAGGGTTATGGCGGTGGTTTGAAGGAACTCTTTGAAATAGAATGTAGGTAACTTTAATAAATCCCCTAAAGGAAGCACTGCAGTTTCTCAGTACATGGGACGGTAATGAAAATCAAGATTATATCGGCTTCATGTTCAGTCCGTTTGATGTCAGTTTCTGTGAGCCTCTTCTGGTGCTCATGTTCCCGGCCAGATTTGCTATCTTCTTGATATATCTTATTTCTGAGTATTCCCCCTTTCCATAAAACTGAAACTGATGTTTTTGTTTAAAAAATAATGAGTGCCATTAAAAATACTAATGTTGCAAATGTATTGTGGGAAAAAAAGACATGATCGAAATTTTAATAAAAATGAAGCATCTTTAAGATGAAAAATAGATGCAAGTATCTTAGTCCCAGGCCGGTGTGCTTAAACACGCAAGACTTATTTAATATAATCAGTAAAGGGCTTGAAAACTCTTTGGTTTTTCTTGGTTATTTGTTTACCAGTGAAAGACTGAATTACATCAAACAGCAACATTAATCAGTGATTAAGTCTTATGGGGCTAGGAAATCAAGTTCTAAAGCATTCACTACATTTTTGTCATTTCTTGGTGACACATTTATTGTAATTACCAAGTTGTTATACATATTTCAGTCATATCCCAGACTTTAAGCAATGCCAAAACAAAATGACATTAAGTTCCATTTATCCAACATGACTTGGGATTTTAAAACCCATTTATAGAGATATTGTCCATTGGAGTAATTCAATTAAAACAAGTCTTCCAGGACTTGATACATCATCCTAACCATTACTATACATGCGGCTGCTGTTAACAGTGCATATCTTCATCTACTAGATGCTCATTCCAGTCTGGGTCAATCGGGGATGGTCAACATAAGACACAAGCCTGGTGCACACCCTGAACGGCACGTCAGTTCATCACAGGGCAAATGCAGTCATTTCAGGTACAATCATCACCATGCATTATGGGTAATTCAGAGGTGATGTTTCGCCTGTGTGAGCTATAGTAAGAAACCTATGACACACGCAAACTCTTCAAGAATTGGCCAGAGGTGGGATTCAAAGTCCCATTCCTAGAGGTGTGAAGCAACCATGCTGCATGGGCAGGTCTTAGGGGTGGCCAGGGTTGGTGTGACCCCCCCCCCCCAGGTAAATACATGCCCTCCCCAGTTCCCATTACATTTCAGAATAAGAACAAAATATGCATTATTTTATTTTCTAACTGGTGCAGCCAGACGCAGAGAAATAAGTGACCCCTGATGGCCACCCCAATCAAAATATTCTGGTGCTGCCAGTGACCCTCTGAAACAGCATGGATACTGTTATCAGCTCGGAAAACGTTGCTCCACTGTACAATAGACAAGAGGCTTGTGGTTGACTGGCTGAAAAAAATAGAATTTTGGAGACACCTTGTGGTGCAAAGATAGAGCTGTGTTTTTTAAAATGTAGGTCATTATGACCGGTGATCATAAACAAATTCATATTCATTATGATGATCAATATATTTGTTTATGTACACTATACGGACAACAGTATTGGGACACCTGGCCTTTACATCTACAGGGTTATTTTATGACATCACATTCTAAATCCATAGGCATGAATATGGAGTTGGTTCTCCCTTTGCAGCTATAACAGCTGCCACTCTTCTGGGAAGGTTTTCCACAAGATTTTGGAGTGTGTCTGCTGAAATTTTTGCCCATTCATGCAGAAAAGGATTTGTGAGGTCAGGCACTGATGTTGGACATGACGGCCTGGCTTACAATCTCTGTTCTAGTTCATCCTAAAGGTGTTCTTTGGTGGTCGAGCTAAGGGCTCTGTGGGGGCCGTTCAAGTTTTTCCACATCCTGCTCACCCAACCATGTCTTTATGGACCTTGTTTTATGCAAAAGGGAACAGTCAAACTGGAACAGAGAAGGGTCTTCCTCAAACTGTTCCCATAAAGCTGGAAGCATACAATTATCCAAAAGATCTTGGTATGCTGAAGCATTAAGAGTTCCCTTCACTGGAACTATGGGGCCCAGCCCAACCCCTGAAAAACAACCCCATATCATTACCCCTCCTGCACCAAACTTTATAGTTGGCACAATGCAGTCAGGCAGGTAATGCTGTCCTGGCATCTGCCAAATCCAGACTCATCGATCTGACTGCCAGACAGACAAGTGTAATTCGTTCACTAGAGAACACGTTTACACTGCTCCAAAGTCCAGTGGCCCATTCTGTGAAGCTCCTGGCACAGTTTTTGTGCTGTGGTTAATGCCAGAGGAAGTTTGGAACTTGGAGTTTGGAGCGTTGGTGACTTTTACACACCATGGGCCTAAGCATTTGGAGACCCTGTTCCGTTATTTTACATAGTCTGCCACTTCGTGGCTGAGTTTCTCTTGTTCCTAAACACCTCCATTTCGCAAAAATACCACTTAACGTTGAACATGGAATATCTAGCTGGGATGAAATTTCATGAACTGACTTATTGCAAAGGTGGCATCTTATGACAGTTCCATGCTTGAACTCACTGAGCTCTTCAGAGCGATCTATTCTTTCACAAACGTTTGTAAACCTGGCTGCATAGCTAGGTGCTTGATTATATACCCCTGTGTCAATGGATCTGAAGCAAATTGTTGAATACAATAATTAAGAGGTATCCCAATACTTTTGTCCGTATAGTGTATATACTTAAATATCTGTATTTTATATAATCGGCTGGCCATATAATGCAATAGATATCTATAGAAAAATAATGGTTGAAATATGAGCAGTGCAATAAATGACCAAGGTCATGCTGTGGTGTTCTTCGGAGGGAGGTGCTAAAAAAAGCCCATGTATAATAAGCAGAAATGGCTGGAATATAATGTAGGTGTATCAGAATAATTGTGCACATAAATCCAAGTTGAAATGTTCTATATATAAATTCCCAGTACCTTCTTATATCTACAGTGTGTGTGTGTGTGTGTGTGTGTGTGTGTGTGTGTGTGTGTGTGTGTGTGTGTGTGTGTGTGGGGGGGGGGGGGGG
>JAABNY020000002.1:24517394-24544166 GCA_015164015.2 Brevimyrus niger | reverse complement strand
TATCATGTAATTGTCACCTGTTAAGCCGTCGTTGTCCTACAAATACGGCCTGACGTCGCACTTGCACTTCTTTGTAATGTACTCTCTTTCCGTACCTCTATAGTACTGCCAGTAACATTTCTTCAATGGGACTTTTAAAGCGACATTACGCAATTGACAGTTTTATTTAAGGTCGACCGACGTACAGCAAATGTTCAATACTAAATATACCAATGTCGAATGGCGCAAGATTTCAGACTAAAATATATTATTCACTCACTATACAATATATGTTAAAATGTAACATTTATTTCAGCCTTGAAAATTCATATTTGTGTTACCAACATGTATGCAACAACAAAGCAGATTTGCTCGACCTTAAGCACACTAGTCGTATCTATAATTGCACCTCCTCCTACAGTAACCACACGTAAGTAAGCGGGAGTGACACAAAAATGTACAAGGTGTAAGGTCTCCGAGTTCTCAGAGGGGGATTAGGAAAACAACTTGACAAGCATGTCTTAATGAGCAAGTAAGGCAACTATACTAGTAGATAAAAATAAAAGTCTTCAAATGAGATACTGTAATCTTTAGGGCAAATGTAGCTCAGTCTGCTGACACACCTTGTCTTAATGAACATAATGACTTTTAAAGATAATGCACTGGAGTGTAGGGTGTCCATATGTCCTAGTTTTTCCTAGACTTTTTTGTGACCTAAAAATGGTTGAAATATCCATTGACATCTGCTTCCTACAGTCTGAATATTTTGTGTGTGCATACTTGTGTTTCTTTGATGCCTCCCTTTGTGTCTTGCTCTTGGAGTCCTCTTATTTGCAAAGTGAGATCTGGTCACCCTACTAGAGTCTGATTTTCAGAACTTTGGCTGTGAACATGAAACTAATTACATTTAATTAATTTACCGAAGGCTGCATATAACTGGGGCGGCAGGATGAAGCAGTCCCTGGACCAGTTGGGGCTATGGGCCTGGCTAAATGCCTCTTGCAAACACAAGACTTGAACCAGTGACCTGTGGAGTCCTGTACAGTTATTGCTTGGCAGTTATTGGAGAGCATTCATCACCCGATGAGAGTGACACCGGTTACATCCAGCCCAGTGGAGACCCGCCGGCTGATAGCAGCCCCCGGCCGCCGCACGTCAAACTGCCCGGAAAGTTACGTGGCGCTCAAAACCCTGTAAAATTCTATAGATTCGATTCTTGGTTTGAGTTGGTGTGATCGGCGTTCACAGTGAAAAACACGTGGAGCTACAACAGCCCATCATGGCACAACGGGAGGGCCATTTTCAGGCCTTGGGCTTTTTCTCCTTATTGCATAAATTCTGAATATATTGTCACTGTTTCCCATAACCGCATAAACCTATACTGAATAAGAGGTTGGAAGATGCTTGAATGTTTGATATAAAATTTCGCCTGACATATAAAGTAGCAGAACTTCGTTTATGATGTAATTTTTTTAAATATATTGCAATACCTTTCCATATCTTTTAATAGTTAACCCAACCATTGTAAATGCATTGTAATACAGTTGCTTTACATCCTGCTGAAAATAAAGCACGACTGCTGTATAACATGCGACTTTACCTCAGTGAGAAGTGAGGGGGATTAGACTGCAAGCTGAAAATAAGATGAGAAACAATATGAACATAAAACATCTATGCAAATGTTTTCCAAGATGTACGACATACCCTGTTTCACAGAACCACCTTGTCTATCACTCATGAATACATCAATCTGAAATTTATTCTCTCCCATTAAGGATTATAAAGCTTTCCATTTCCTGTCCGCAGAGCAGAGAATATTAACTGCTATGTGGCATTGTTAGGGGAGTCAGTGTATATACTCAGTCAGAAATATAGATTCCCACGTTTATCATATTCAGACAGATTCAGACAAAACACTGAAAGACATTTGTTCATATATATATGTTTTTTTTTTTTTACTTTTCTTTTGGTCTTCAGTGCAGTTTGACATGTTATTTTTTATACAAAAGCTGACATGTGTTTATGTTTACAAACAGGGCCTAGCTTAAGCATACCCTGCGTATCAAGTTAGGGTCTTCAGCCTCCACACCTACACCATCCTTTCAACATTTCCATTCCAGGAAGTGAAAATGAAATGTGCTCCCGCCCAGCAGAATGCGAACAATGACAGCTGGAGGCAAAATCTGCAGACTGTTGCTTATTTGCGGTACGGCACGGCAGGGGGGACTTGGTTAGGGAAGACGGAGCGGCTGGAATCGAGGGGCCTGGGCTGTTTGATCCTGCTCTCTGAATTCATGCCAAAACCATTGCAGTCAACAAGTCAAAACTGGAACGAACTAGTCTGTGCTGCCGCTTGTTTTCATGGTGTACAGTGTTATTGGTTCAACATTGTCTAGCGATCGCAGTTAACTGCAAAGCATAACATAAATCTAATATATATTCTGTTTCCCAGTAACATTATAGACCCTGTAAATCTGAATCATTACATATTAGTAATGTCACTACACGTTTCACATACATCCTGATGCCGCTTACAGTTATATTAAGTTATCCTTCTCTTTTATAATGGCTGCTGCTAATATTTTCAATTATTGCAGGATTCCTAAGCAATTACTCATTTATTTTGTTAATATACTGTATTGCCCATTTAGGCAATTGGATTTTTTAAAAATGCAAACTTGCATGCCCCTTGTATTTCAGTTCCACATTTATTGAAAAATGGAAACTTTGAGCAGTTTACTTCCACTGAGTAAGTTTACTTAAGTTCAGTCTGTCTTTGGTTCACAGCTTCATGTTAGTATGTTTGTGTACTGAATATTTCTGTATATATTATCTGTGTCAGAGATCAGAAAAATCTGTTTTATAAATGTGTTTGGATGGATGTGCAGGTCTGCTTTTGCATTTGGCAATTGTGCATTTAAGTTTAACGCATTATTTGTACAGCACGGATTAGGTACACATACTACCGCTTGCCAGACAGTCAGCCATATTCAAAGGAGTGATCTGTTTAGTAGCTTCTTAATGGTCACGATAGCAGGGAAAGGCTTGTTATGATCCACAGGTGTCCCAGCTGAGTTCAGCTCTCCCCCCCAAGGATCTTGGTTTGTTCAGCTGCAAGCTTCTTTTTCAAGCTCCTGAATCAGACCTTGAGGGACAGGGTGTCACAGGGCCGAAACATAAACCTATTCACCAAACACAGAACATATACATAACACTCTGCATCATCACGCGTGATTCAACATGCTAAAATGTCTGGCCAAAGGGTGCAGCACCAGGGATGGTTCCTCTGTGTTGCTGACTGGGAGGTACAATGGGTGAATTAAATCGTTCGAGCTGAAATCTCCCAGGGAACTGCTTACAGGCCATTTGATTTAGGCCTTTGTGTGTTTCAGCCTGAGCCTACCAGTTCCCTACCAGTGTCCCTGTCCGTGCTCTTGCGCACCTTCTTTCATTGACAGATAGGTTTTGAATTAATCTTTTTATTGTTTAACTGCAGCGTCTCCCAGCCAGGGGGATATAATCATTCCGCAATAAAAACCCCATCTCTGCTCTGACCCTGATCAGCTGTATTATATAAGAGGATGCTTATCTCCCCAGTTCCCCTCGTCTTTCATTAACCCATCCACTCCTCTTGCTGCTCTCCACGCGATGCACTCTCTCACTTTCAAAATCTATGTTCTCCAAGCACCGTACATTCTAATGCTTCCTCCTCATCCTCCTCCCTCCCCCAGACGCCATCCCCCAGGACAGCGAATGGACAAAGAGCAGCTTGTTTGGACTGGGCTTTGTTCTTTATCTGCTAGTCCAAGCAGGCTGTCTCACCGTAGAACAATGGCAGAGTGTTTTGCCTCGTGACAGACTGTGAGGCTCTGGCCCGAGGGTCCGTGCCGAGAATTTCAAACAGCTTCAGGAACAAAGGGATCCGAGACTGCAGTGCTTCGTGGCTGTGCCGCTTTCACGAACATTGTTTTATGTGTCAAAAACTGATGTCTTTAGCTGATTGGATAAATATATTTAGCCAGATTTTCTTACTGGTTGGTACAGTTTGCCTCAAGCCCCCTCACCTGGCAGGCCTCTACTCCCCCATTCTCTGGCCTTGAGGAAAGCAGCTAGCATACAATCACCTTTATATTGAACAATAGGCACACATGTTTCAAAGTTTTAAAGATACACAAAGTGAAACATTAAACAATACAAAGTCAATGTCTCGCAGGTTTTCTATACTTAAAACTTTATAGTTATAAGCTAGAATGTTCTAGTATTGTTCAGGCATGAGCCACACCTAGTATAATTTAAGGAACCAGTTCTTCAGAAATCTGCAGTGCAGTCAATATGGGTTTTAATGTGCAACTAACAGCCCTTGTGACACCTCCCAGTTGCTTTGTAAGTTGTACATAATCACTGTGTATCTTGCATATCTGCTGCCCCATGACCGTTCTGTCCTTTCTTGGCCAAAGAGCTAACTTAGCTATAAAACAATTCCAGTAGACCAAAGTACAGTTGCTTCAAGGTCTTTCTGAACACTGGCTTGAGACCCCCCCCCCCCCCAAAGTAGTATGACTAAGGAATAGAGGGGAGTCAAGGGCCTACAGCACCCCCATGTGGCCATGATTCTTAGTAAATCCATTTTATCTACAAGCTACGTGCATACAATAGGAAACTGACACAAAATGTTTAAAAGTCCTTATATACGTAATTAAATTGCAGTATTATTACTATTTTTTTAAATATTACTGTCTGTTCAGCAAATAATTTTATTCAGGTAAATTTGTTCCATATAGGTGTATCTGAAGGAAGGCCTTGTACCTATACTGAATGTGACCTGGCTGAAAAGAGGAGCAGGATTCAATGACAATGACACATTTATTTGCCATTTGTACCAGTAAACACAGGTATTTTGGTTTCTTCATATCTTACAGAGACACACAGACACAAGTCAGAGTGAAACTTAGTCTGGGAATAGAGTGCCCCTGTTTTTGGGTTAGCAGCCCTGCTCGAAGGAATCAAAGTTGACATGATCGCTCTACTGACCAAACAATTCAAACCAGCAAAATTCCAGTCAGATTCCTAACCTGCAGAACCGTGCATAGTGATAAATACTGATAAAAAAAAGTCATGGTGATGATAATTTTTATAATAACTTTTTAATAATGATTCAGCAATAGATTATGGGATTTGAGAAATGGGTCCCCATTGTTTGCTCTAGGTGACAGACAGCTTCAATGCAATAAGCTCAGGGAACAATAACATTTTAGCATAAATAAGATATTGTAAGAACGGCAACAGACCACCTGCTAGCTTTATGGCTTATTCAGAATCAGAACCAGCTTTATTATCACAAGGTACATATGTGTGTACAAGGAATTTGGCATGGTATGGCAATGCAGGCCAGAGATTTAAATTAATAATAATAATAACGTTGAGCAAGCATACAATAACAACATTAGATACAATAGGTAATTGTATCATCCAGAAAATACAGTGATAAAGATAACTGACTAAAGCTACACAAAAGACCTATAAAAACAAGACAATAGAGAACTGAACAAATATGAACCTGGAACTGAATCTGTATATATATTAGACCCTGGATGAATTAGTGTCCTGTGGAAAAGTGAAGCTTGTTAATGAGTTTAATTGTCAGGGGGAAAACTTTTCTGGTGACATACAATTCTGATCTTTTGGAACTGCTATCTTTTCCAGGAGGGAGATTTTAGAATGTAGATCAGATGGGATGGAAGTAATTGGCCATAATCTTCTTTTGCCCTGAGACTTCTTAGTGTTTCCCAACCCGGTCCTTGGAGATCCTCAGGCAGTCCATGTTTTTGCTCCCTCCTAGCTCCTTGCAAGACGGTCCACATTTTTGCTCCCTTCCAGCTCCCAATAGGAGCAAAAATATGGACTGTCTGGAGGTCCCCGAAGACCAGGTTGGGATCTGTAAGAGGGGTAGGCTGCAGCTGACTGGATGGCTCTTTGCAGCCTGTGTTTATCCATTGCAGTAGTATACCAGAGAGTGATGTGGAAGATGTGAGAGCAAACTAAATAATAGCTGTGTAGAATTGCACCGTAAGTATAATGAATTACATTTGTCCATGCTCAGCTGTTAACGGTTATTTTTGTCATTTTTAATACGCTTGAAACACATATAAAATCGCTCATTGCCTATCCACTTCATATAATGCCTGGCGTATTTGATGAAATGCGAAACACGTCTTGCTGTACAGAATGAAATGTCAGTTTTGAATTGTGTGCCTTTAATTGATTTACGTAGAAACGGGTCTAAGAAGCTATGCGCATGCGTGTGGACCTAAGGCGGAAGCCTGAGAAGGAAGTAAACAATCAGAACATCAGAGGAGGCTGTAGGTTGTGGTGTGGTTGTCGGGGAGCTTGTACGGACGGCCAAGAGAGACTCCTCCGAATGTCGCGGAAAGCGAAGGAGGAATACTACAGGTTCTTCAGCGTGACAGATCCACGTACTCATGAGAAGGGATACACAGAGTACAAAGTCACAGCCAGGGTCGGTTGGCCAACTCAGCCAGTTAGCTGACTACCTAACTACTTATTAATTCTCTGTTTATTAGACTAATGATTCAGTTTGAACTAATGTCGTGTTTATAATAAGTAATAAATTAACACGTTATGTAAGTGTAACGATTACCAATTGGGAAAAAACTATTGTTAATTAATCCAGTTTGCCAGTATTAATCTTTTGCTAGACGAAACTTTTCTTGACTTAAAAGTTAGCAAGATGAAGATTAGTTGGGCATTGAGTCTGTTCTTTTTTGTATTTTCGCCTTCATTTATTGCTATTATTTACTATGGTTTGGAATAGGTGGATCATAGATGTGAATAGTATTTGGTTATAATAAAGCCTTCTTTACTGAACTCGTGCGAAAAGCCACGGGACTTTCACTCGTGATATACTCAGGGCTCTTAGGGTCCTAGACACCCCCTTCGCTAATTTATCTCCGACTTTCTCTGAAGTGTCACCAGAATCCTACACATACTACAGTGTCCCTTACTAATCACACGCTCTCTCTATCTGCACAGTTTGTTTCAAAGAAGAGGGCAGAGGATGTGAAAGAGGTGCGTATGTCTGAATGTCTGTATGTTCGTTGAGATTTAGCATGGGAAAAACTGTAAGTAAGAACCAGGTGTTAGACCAGCATTTATCTCAAACAGTAATATTTTTCAACCAGTCACTGTCCCCTTGACACCCAAAGCCGAGGAATATTTGAAGTCAGACTTCTACAGAAGTCTACAAGTGCTTTCCATTTGGCAGAGAGAGCTTAGTTATATGTTGCATAATAGCACTATAGTACCCTGCACATATTGTACCCTTGTAGAACATGTACAGTAGGATATTAATTATCTAGTTATCCTCTGTGAAGTGCAAATTGCCAATTTTGCTGTGTTGCTGCTAAATGGCCATTCAGGTGGTGGTGTGGAAGAGGTACTCGGAGCTGAAGAAGCTTCATGGAGAGCTGTCCTACACACACCGCAACCTGTTCAGGAGGCTGGAAGAGTTTCCTTCCTTCCCTCGGGCTCAGGTCTTCGGTGAGTCTGACTAGGGTGCTTCAAGTGTGTCCTTATAAACTTTTAAAAGCTTTAACTTCTGAATGTTTTATACATATATGTAATGTAGTGAGTTATACTGTGGCGATTCAGAGAAGACAGTGTGTTGTTGTCATCCCATCGCAGGGCACACACATCGTTCATGCCCACAAGCAATTTGGTAACTCCAGTTAACTCCAGTTAACCTTAAAGCCTGTTTTTAAACTTCGGGGGGGACACTGGAGTAGCCAAAGGTAACCCCATGATGGCATGAGAACCTGCAAACCACACTGAGGGAACAGTGCCAACCACTGCACCACTGCATGTATATTTAATAAACAATGATGAACAACATTTTTTTTTGTTCTCCGGTCAATTCCTAATATCATGTTGGGTGGCTAGAAGAAGAAAGCTTTGGTTCCTAAGTCTTTGCCACCCCAGCCATTCCATGTATATGTTAAAATGTTAAATTGCTACCAGAGCACTTAATAATGAGGTATTGACTAGCCAAATAAGGTGTACAGTGTATTAGTGGCTGACTTCATCAAATATATGGATATATTGGATGGTAACAGGAAAAAACTTGAGGAAAGGCTTTGAAACGGTAAGACAGCATACTTTGACAGACATAGCCTTAGCTTTACACCAACATAAACATAGCTTGAAGCTAATGTTGTGTGGCAGCCTAAGCCCTTAGTGCAGTGCTGTATATACATGGACATGTAGCATGACATTTCACAAGAATGACTTCAGCAAAGCCCAGCTTCGCCCTCTGTCACAGGGCGGTTTGATGAAGCTGTGATTGAAGAGAGACGGGCAGCAGCAGAAGCCATGCTCCTCTTCACCGTCAACATCCCTGCCCTGTACAATAGCCCACAGCTGAAGGACTTCTTTAGGGTGAGGTTTCTGTCCTGTGCCGTGATGCCACGCGCCTCCCATGACTAGGCCATTCTCCCTGAGATCCTTTATCTTTCGGTAGAACAGTTGATGATGCACAGAACGCACCACACAGGCCTCTCCCCATCCCAAGTGTCATTCAAAGAGTGAAGTTGCACAAATGTGATTAGCATGCCAGAGGTGTTGTTTCACTCACCTGATATAGAACCACGGCATGCCATTTTGAATAGGAATGGTAATCAAAAATCATCATGCCCGTCTGAGTTTGCTCAATACCATTGAAAATACCCTCCTTAATATGAGATGTGGTCTTTTTCAAAGAATTGATTAAATAGTTTTTGCTGCCTTTGTAATTTGTTTACTTTATAATGCCAAAGAAAATTTTAGTTGTGTCTGAATCTAGCAGTTTGAGTGTTTAACATTTACTGCTATTCCTGAAACACTAAACGTTGTACACTGTCCTGGTGAATTACGTGATATAGATTACTCTTTTATGATTTGTATATTTTAGAAATCAGTAAGTACTTTCCAGATATTAGAAATCCCAAAAGGTTTGAATTCATATTAGGTGGCAAGATGTGGTTCCTAAGGTAATCTGTTTTTGTTTTAGGGTGGGGAAGTAAGAAGACCATTGGACAGCACCCCTCTCGCATCGTCCTCCCCCCTGCCGCCTCCTCTCATACCTCTGCCTGAAGGATTTACAAACAATGGTATGGAAGAAGAAAAGGGGACTGAAGCATCATCCCCACAAGATGGACTTGGACTAGGTGAACCTGAGGCTGCAGTAGAGGCCTACAGCGAGATGGAAGACAGCCCAACTTCTATAACAGAAACCGGGGCATCAGGAGAACCAGAAAACAACACTGACTCACCTCCCAGGGGTAAGACTTGAGTCAAGGTTCATTAATAATGTATTGGCGGTAGTGATTGGCAAAATGACACCTCATGAACCATTTGCAGTATTTTTGACACCACTAGATGGTGCCCTTGGTTTGCTTAGGGGCATGATTAGTGTCCTTTTTTGAACTGAGAGCACCATCTAGTGGTCAGGTCATGAAAGTCTAACCTGAAGGCTTAGGATCCAGGTGAACTTTGCGGTCTTGGCACAGTCATGCCAGTACTTGTTAACTTCAAATCCAATAATGCCTTAATGTGGCGTAAAGAAATTTTACGGTACTGGAAGAAATTTTACTTTGAATCTGTCGCTTCTAAATGGGCCTTGTTCGGGAATAGGATTTTGAGCCATGATCTGCATTCTGGACTTGATGGGTACAATGGGAGATAAAAATATTCATGTTGTACAGGAGTGTGGAACTTTCTTTGCAAGGATTTCCAATTTATGCCTTTTTGACTGAGCTGGAAGCCACCCTTGTGGGTGCTTGTCTTGTTGGTGAAGGACATTTCTGTTCTTCCCACATGGTGACCCATGAGGGGGCTGTGAGTGGTTGCAGTCCTTGCTGTGAGCTGCTCATCTCATGCATCTGTCATCTGTGTACAGGCTGTGTACTTTGTGCCAAGCTGCCATGAGACTTTTCCCTCTTGGTAGTTTCCGAGACTGCTTGATTAGCTGGGATTTCTTGGCTTGTTGTTTTGAATGAATTTAATGTCTTTATTTCTCATTTATCCTTCCCCGTCAAGCAACCAGCCCTAGTTCTGCATGTGCCGGAAGGGACCAGACAGAGTCTCAAGATGAGTTTGACTTGCTGTTTGACTCTGAAGCGGAGGGACTTTCAGATGATCAGCCACCACCCCTTTCAGACTCTGATCTCGCCATCTTCGACCCCTGTGCCAAAGAAGGTGATCTTTGAAGATCTTTTTTCCATCACAAAATCCGATATCTGCTTTTCTGGACTATGATACTGGCATACAGGTGCTATGTTTTAGCGTTGATTTGAAGGCAAGATTGTATTAGTAGTCAGTATTGCATATAATCAGTGTCTGTCTTTATCCTCATTGTGTTTGTTCTCTCTTTTTTTTTCTGTCTTGTCGATAGATCAGCCCAACGCGCCGCATGACCACTCTGAGCTGATGTCACTCCTATTGGCCGACCCAAATAGCCCTGTAGGGCTGAGTGGGGAGGCGGGGTATCTGGCACAAGCAGCCAATGAGCTGAATGCAGCAGTGGAAGAAGAGAAGGAGGGGGAGTATAGTGGTGCGATACTGCGATACAAGGCTGCTGTGGATATACTGATCAAAGGAGTGCAGGGTGAGACGGGAGACTTGTTTAGAACTATAAGCCTTTCTTAAGCCGTGCTGTTAGTAGAGATTATTCCCTTAAAGCTGCATGACGGAGTTGATTGTGTAATGGTGTTTAATGCTCACTCTTATCCATGCAGAAGTGACCTTGTCACTGTGCCTGTCACTTAAGCCAGCGGCCTTCTCTAAGGCCTCAGCCAATCCAAGGCACCCCTCACCCCCTGTCTGGCCTTGCCCCCTGGCACTCCTCGCTCCCTGTCTGGCCTCGCCCCCTGTCTGGCCTCGCCCCCTGTCTGGCCTCACCCCTGTCTGGCCTCGCCCCCTGTCTGGCCTCGCTGCTCTTATACTTGTGCTGCCACTGACTGCCCCACGCCTTTCGCTTCCTGTGTGTCAGGTGACCCAGACCCGCAGCGCAGGACGTCTGTGAAGAGGAGAACGGTGCAGTACCTCCAGCACGTCGAGGCGCTGCTCTCACTACAGGATCCCGCAGGCTCCAAAGACCAGGACACGTAGGTGGAGGCCCGCAAGCAGACGCCCCCATGTCCAAAGAGACTGTCTGTCACTCCTGCAAACCAATGAGCACAATGTAAAAATAAACTCTAAGCAATGGTAATAATTCCAGTTCGACTTCATTTGGCTAACTTGCCTGAAGCTCTATAACTTTGACTTGATTTCTTTGTTCCTTAAAACTTAGTCTTGGTTGTTTTTTAGTTATATTTTCAGTGTAAGTAATGTTTGTGTATTGGCTCATCTGAAGGATTTTGTAGAATAAAACAAAGTCTCTGATTCTATTGGCTTGAATTGTAGTAACTGCTTTAGTGCACTAGGTGTCACTGGCAACATGAAATATTTTCCACACCAAAGTGCTCCAAAACAATGACTAAATCTCTAGGAATAAGATTCCTAGGAAGACCCATTCAGTCACCTCTCTGCTTGCCTGTGTCACTGATGGGTGGGGGGGGGGGTAGGAGGGAAATGGCGATAAGCAAATCGGATGAGAAAAAGGCAGCGGTGATTAAGGGATAAGCACAGATGATCCCTTAGGGCTCTCTGCACAGAAATGACACACCCCCATAATTTCAGTCTCTCTGAGCTGTTGTTTTTGTTGATTGGAGGGAGTCAAAAAGGCCAGGAACAATGAGGTGCAATTGGGGGGGGGGGATCGCAAATACAGAAAGCACAGGCAGTGTGGATGGTGTCACTGCATTAGCATGCAGTGTGTGTCAGCCCTCTCTCCACTGCCTCTCCTTTTCCCTCTCTCTACTGTCCAGGACAATTATGCCATCAACACACTCCAGCCAGAGAGAGGATAATTGCAAACAGAAAGTGTGTGTGTGTGTGTGCCTGCGTGTGTGTGTGTGCATGTGCCTGTGAATATAAATGTGTATATAAACTAAGACCCTCTTTACAGTTGCTTTGTGTGTGTTTGTGTGGATTGATGAAACCATGTGTGTCTGTGCCTGCGTGCATGCGGGGGGGTCGCAGTGAAGAGTCACAGCACAGCCGTTAACTTGGATAAGTACCTCTGTAATAAATGGAGATGTGCAGGGATGTCTGGATACTCCAGGACACATGGGGAGGCCTTCAGTGATACCCAGAAAGTGCTATGATGACTGGGGGGAGGGGGGGGGGGTGCTTTCTGTGCTGTTTCACACAGACACAATCATTTACAGGCAACATAAAATCGACATGCACACATTTCATCCCTGGCTTCTTAACCAAATCCGATCCCTCTCCCCGCGTGTCCCTCTGCCCCAACTTCTGTCCTGCTCGCATCCTCTCATTTACAGTCCCTCTCTTTGCATCCCTGCTCCCTCTCCTGTCACCTTGCCCAAGGCTCTGAGTGCACCCCCGCCCCTCGCCCGATGAGAATCAATGGACCCTTTTGCCCCCCCTCCCCTGCCCACTCCCCCCATCCCTTGATCTCTCCCCCTGGATGCCACTTGCTGTTTGGTATAAAGCAGGAATGTTATTTTGCCTTTTTTTTTTTTAAAGTCATTTGTATTGCTGTATTTGGTATACAAAAAAGCATATAGAATATTCTAAACTGTACTTTTAAATACCTGCAGTCCGTGCATGAATTATTTAAGAATTTTGACAATCGAATATTTTATGTATGTGTTTTTATTTCATTTGTATTGTTTTATGAATTAAATTTGAAAACTGTGAAGAGAATATTAATTGCAAGGCAAATGATTAGTGAATACAGGTTACAATATACATGGATTAGTTTTTTTTAAACATTTTTACATAGACAAACAGCAGGCCGGCTACATATGCTGAAGACATCATAAACTGTCATGTACTATACATAAAGCCCATCACAATCTATAAAGAAATGCAAAAAAAATATCTATCTCTCATGTCATGTGTAATCATTATGCGGAAGTCACATTTGCGGAATGGTTGTTTATATTCTGTTGTATTGATCATTTCGGCCCTATTTTTTTTTTTTATAAAACCGCTTTTGTCATATGCCGCGTTTCCATAACAACGCGAACACCTTTTTCTGCTATTGCAGTTGTTCTGAAAAGGAAGAATATTGCAGTGAAGTGGGTGAATGAGAGGGAGGCTCAGAGTGGAATAGTGGATATTGAAAGCTTGCATGGGGGGCAGGGGTACAGATAAAAAGAGATTTTAGAAGTGAGACTGTGTGTGTGCGCAGAGTGTGTGTGTGTGTGTGTGTGGGGGGGGGTGGTCTGTCACTGAACAGTCAAAGTGAAAGCTTTGCTAAGTGAACAATGACGTGGTCGACTTGTAGCCTATTACATGACTGTGATATCTGTCGTTTTCAGACTGCAAAGTTTCTTTGCTTCGATCAACAACCAGCGTAATTCCGAGGTGTATCTTTGAACCATCAACCGTATACATTTCAGGTATAAAAGCAGAAACTGATTATCATAATATCGCCGGATCATACACAACTTTTACATTGCTTAAACATAATTTTTTAATCCCGATCATTTGTCAAGCATCAGGTCGTTGTTGTTATACCATACCTGGTCCTTGTAATAATCTCTCCGTCAGCTGGCTCTCCAGTTACATACACGGTGAGACACACGAGCCGCGTATCCGTATGTCGACACGCGGGCAGCTGTGTGACTCCTGTGTGTTTGCATTCACCTCATAACAATTTGCACGGTATGTCAGGGTGTGCTGATGGGCATTTAGCGTACGCTAACATAACAGAATAATACTGCAACGGGTTAGAGGCATTGGATATGGCTACACTGCCTATAGGCTATGAACATTATCTATTATGTAACACGATATTAAACCAAAATGTCCTGCAACAAAGCCGTTAAGCCTTAGTAAGGCCGTATTTACATTAGCACTCATATAGGCCTACATAATAATAATATAAACAATATCACAATTTAGTAATATATTGAGATATTTCTTTGTGATATGAAAGATTAACAGTGTGTTGCATATTAAACTTTTTAGATTAGCTATGTGTATGAAGGTAATTGTGTGTGTGTGTGTGTGTGTGTGTGAGCACTGACATACAGTTCAGGCGTCCCCCTGATCCGTGCCCTGTGATTCCCAGGTTCCATGCTTTACAGGATAAGATCTGAAAAGACAAGTAAAGACAAAGTTCGAGTAACGGAACAGATCATACATCGAACCTACAGGATGCCAGTAACGCTCGAGTTTTAGACCAGGACGATTCTGATTGGGAGTCGTTAATTAGCCGGTTCGATGCCCCACGTGGAGGGGGGTGGGGATTCCCGGCGTGAGTGACGTGGGGTAAAAATGGGGAGAGGGGGTCGGGGACGGGCACTGGGTACGCTGTTAACTCGATGGGAGGGGCACCCAGCGCACCTCAACGCCTACTGTGAAATTAGTGCGCTCCAGAAGGGTGACAAACAGTCGGACAGATTGAAAGCATAGCAATAACGGGAAATACGTTAGCGTTTGTGCTGGCCGCCATAACGATTAAGACTAAATAAACAAGAGTAAAGTCCCCGGGAGAAATTATTATACAGCGGACATCGAGTAAGTCTGTAAATACTTTTTATTGTATTATTTTTAAAAATAGCTGTCTATATTCATACGTCTTTGGGCTGTAGATATGTCTGAGCCATGTATGTAATCAGCTGCTGAGTGCTTGTCAGTAAAAAGCTTTTAGAGTTTTTTGGGGCGAACAGATGTTTCGTTGTTGAGAAACCTATAATCGCATAAATATATATATATATTGCATTTAGTTATTCTGTTTGTGTATTCTATCATTCCCTCTCATTTATTGTTCATTTCTGTTACGTGTCATATTATTTTATTGCTTAAAAATAAGATGGTAAATTCAGGAATTGTTGTTTATGATTTTGGATACTTGATAACCGAATATTTTTGTACTGGATTAGATCGCTCGTTTTGTAACAGATTTGCTCCATATGTTTCGTTGGCTTATCATGTAGAGCGCTTCTGTTATGAGGGGACGAATGATGGATTCATTCTAGTATTCTATTTACATTACATTTTTTCTGTTCTTTTATGTTAGATACAATAAATACAGAGACCTATAGCGAAGATGAACATTAAATGAACGTGAAATAGCTGTATAGTGCCCGGGTTTGGATAATAGTGTATAAATAGCGCAAATTCTTTCTCCAAAAAGCTTTCTCGTGCGAACATCTGTTCATTCAGTGGTGATGGGGAACTGAGGTTACGCTGTTAACACAAAACGGAGCAGAATGTCGCTTCTCGTTTTTGCTTCCTCTCCTTTCCAGTATGGTGACAATATTAGAAATACTGTTGGATATTTCAGAACTTTTATGTGTGACTTTGGGAGTTTCCATAATAAGCGGATGTACAGTGGTATATTTCATATATGTGCATACACTAGAGAATTAACAAAATGATTTTACGCTTGTACCCAAAATGTGTTGTCAGTGGTTGGAGAACTGACACACCTGAATTGTGAGTAAACATAGGTAGTAGATGTGAAAATATTACATATAAACATAAAGCAGCAAAATGTAGTATATCCAGAATACAGTCGGATAGAGTCAGATAGATATATGCTAAAATTACACTGCGTACAGTTTTAGAATTTACTGTATTTCTAGCTCTGAATTGTGATTATTTAATATATATTAAATCACTGTGCTTTTTCCGTTTAACCACATTGTGTAATTTGACTTATTAGTTGAAGTATTTTTGTTATGGATATGTTTTTTTTTTAAGTTCATGTTGTGTGTCTGGGTGTGCATGTGTAAATAGTCTGAATAAACATTGTTACAGCTGTGAGTAGACTGATAACAGACTGAGAGGAAGAGAGGAGGTGGGAAAGGACGACATAAGCAGAAGCCTGCTGTGGGGACACTGCTGAACTGTCCATGATGTCATAACCGGCAGTGACTGTGGCACTTTAAGAGTAAATTGTCTATGTTGTGATCAGTACTTGTTGGACAGTATTTATTTGTTTGTTTGTTAATTATTGATGGCTTGACTCTTTCAGATTCCAGTGGGTAGGTCATTGGGGCTGGAAGAACCTAAATAGTTGGGGGTGATGGATTCTTCTTCTGACCCCCTGAGTCAGCAGGCATCCCAGATTTTCCATTACGGCTTATATAGCAGCCCCCCCAGCGCTGTCCCCTCTGCACCCCGCTACTCTGGTGGCAACCCCCCTTCCTACCCCATCACGTCTCACCTCCTGCACTCTGGTGGCCCACAGCAACCAAACCTTTACAGGCACAGCCAGTCAACCAGCGAAAGCTTGGATCCCATCCCTGACAGGGAGCACGAAGCTGTGGAGGAGCTGGCAGGAAGGAGAGCAATGGCCCCGGCAGCCTCTCCTGTGCCTCAGTACCCCTCCAGGGGGAAAAAGCGGCACTCCTTTGAGATGGGAGACTGGCCCCAGCAGCTAGTGAGTGGGAAGAGGGTATGTCCTGAGAGCTTGCTGAGAAGATCGACAGGGAGAGGAGAGGTCGTTGGGCGACGTGGGGGAAGGTGTGCTGAGGGGGTCCAGAGGAAGGTGGGGAGAGGAGAGACTCGGGGGAGGCAAGGTGGCACGGAAGTCCGGCAGCGCCAGAGGCAGGAGCTGAAGGTCCTTCTGCAGGAGACCAGAGGAAAGCTGCTGGAGCTGCAGGAGAAAGTGTGCAGGGCATATGGGGAGCGGCGGAGCAGCAGAAGACGAGAGGATGGAGAACTGGCCCAAGACGATGGGCTGGAGATGTTCTCAGAGGACGAGGATACAAGTGACCTTGGAGAGATGTCCCTCAAATGCCCTCTGCATCCTTCAGGAGGTAACAGTGTGGAGAAGAGGACCAATGGCAACCCAGGCAATGGTAAAGCCCCCCAGCAGGGAACTCCGGGGGAGGGCAGGGTGCTGCTGGATTGTGGCCTGGTCAGGGGAGAGTGGGAGGCTGCGGGAGATGGAGGGCCAAAATTTGCACAGGCCCTGAAGCGGGAACTGGGCAGCGCTGTGGCCAGGGTCATTGACCGGGTCACCCACTTGTACACCCAAAGCTACCCATCCTCCACAGAGGATCCACCGCCAGCGCAAGGGCTGAGGTCTAAGAAGGAGGAGTTCCCTAAGGTAAACAAGGCCCCGCCCTCCCTGGGGCTGCCTGAGCCAGGGCCCTTAGTGCCAAATAGGGTACAAGAGAAGATGGTGCAGAACCCAAATGCCAGTCAAAATCCACTATTTTCTCAACTGAATTCCAGTCTGCACCCCCTGCCACGGAGTCACATCCCTGCCCAGTTACCCTCCGAAGCCAAGGACCCTTTCCTCAGCTCCTACCCTCCTGCCCCTCCCCCCATGCCCCTCCCCCTCCTGCACTATACCATGCAGCACCTGTTTGCCCGCTCCCTGTCCAACTTCCCGCTCCACAAAGACTGCCTGCCTACGGACTCCTTCCTGGATTTCAGCTCTCACACCCCATCCTTCCCTCCCATGCCACTCCTGGGGCAGATGGATGCCTCACTCTCCACCCTCGACAGGGAAGGAGGTGGGCGAGGGCAAGCGGGTGGGATGCTGAGTGGATACATGGATGGGGGGGACTCCTCTATCTACCTCCCTGGGGGGTCTATATCCTTTCACTTGACCCGGTGTGAGATATGCAAACGGCTGGATATAGGACAGGAAAAAGCAGAGCTGATATTCTCAGTGACAGAAGTAGGCAGACCAACATATTCACACAGAGCTGAGCTACACCCTGGCGCACATACACAGGCAACAATAAAAGAAGGTGAAGAATAGAGGAGAATAGAGGAATACTATAGGACAAAATAGAAAATGACTCTGTGTTAGTGAGACAGAAACCCAGGGAAAGGGGATTAAAGAGACGAGGCTGGGGAACAGGCTCATTGTCAAAAGCACATTGTCTCTGAACGTCTTTGGAATAGAGAGAAGGATGGAGGTTCGGAGAGAGAGGGTGAGAACATTATTTTGAAGGAGAAGTGGGCATTTATAGTTTGGGCATAGCTGTGCTATCGTGCAGGTTTGCTTGTGATTGTGTCTGTATGAATGCGAGGAGAGGAGCTCCCTTAACTGGCCACACTCCCAGGAAGGCCTATCTCCCTGTCACCTGAAGAAGGCCAAGCTCATGTTCTTCTACACACGCTACCCGAGCTCCAACACCCTCAAGACCTACTTCCCTGACGTGAAGGTATCGTCTCTTTCCTCACTGACTGGTCTTGATTTATATTTATGTGTAGCTGCATCCTCTATGCTGCAGAGAGCCCCATAGCCGCATACCCTGTGGTGTAGATTGACACGTAGTTGCATCCCCCTACACTGTAGATAGCTGTGTAGCCACTTATCCTATGCAGTTGATAGCCACTTACCTAGGGTTACCCTGATTAGTGAGAAAAAAGAGGGTGTGTCCAGAATAGGGTGTGTCCAGAGGGTGTGAAATCAGAATATTAATGAGTTTTCACATTCACAGACCAATCAGATAGCGCCTCTCTTATGAATATTAATGAGTCTCCTACACTATAGATAGCTGCGTAGTCTACCTTGTCACATAGCCTTGTGCCCTACTCTGTAGATAGCCGTGTATCCTACACTGCACAGAGCCACGTAGCCAAAAACCCTATGTTGTAGATAACTGTGTAGCCTACATGCCCTATGCTATCGATAGCCACATACCCTACCCTATAGATGGCCACATACCCTACACTATAGATAGCCACATACCCATGCTATAGATAGCTGCATATCTATATAGGGTATCTATACATACCCTATGCCAGGGGTGGCCAATCTTATCCGCAAAGGGCCGGTGTGTATGCAAGTTTTTGCTGCAACTCCCTAGTTAGGTCACTAATTAGAGGACTGATTGGTTGATGGGTCCTCACATCTGGGTTTGAATAGCTGACCAACAGGTTATCCCAAAAACCTGCACACACACCGGCCCTTTGGGGACAAGACTGGCCACCCCTGCTCTACACTATAGATAGCCACATAGCCACATGCCTTTTGCTGTAGATAGTTACATAGCTACATACCGTACTATGTACATAGCCATGTAGCCACATACCCTACGCTATAGATAGGTACATAGCCACATACCTTATGCTATAGATAGCCATAGCACCACATACAATACGCTATAGATAGCTACATAGCCACATACCCTACGCTATAGATAGTTACATAGCTACATACCTTACACTATAGGTAGCTACATAGTCACATACCCTACAATATAAAAAGTTACAAGCCACATACCCTATGCTATAGATAGCCATAGCGCCACATACGCTAAGCTATAGATAGCTACAAAGCCACATACCCTACGCTATAGATATTTACATAGCTACATACCCCACTCTGTACATAGCCACATACCCTACGCTATAGATAGCCACATACCCTATGCTATAGATAGCTAAATAGTCAAATACCCTATCCTATAGATAGCTACAAAGCCACATACCTAGGGTGACCAGATAATCCATGTCAGGGAGGACACTTTGAGCGACTTTGGGTTTTATAAGCTACTTTCAAACTTTCAGCTGTTTCACATTAGCATTTGTGACACATGCATGATTATAGGAGACAAAGCAAGAACTCAGTGCTCAAGTGAAATCCAGGTCCTTTAAATTAAAATGGTAATTTACAATTCCTGTCCTAGCTCAGAGTGTCCTCCCTGACATGGATTATCTGGTCACCCTACACATTCCCTATGCTATAGATAGTTACATAAGCATATACCCTACGCTAGATAGCTACTGTACACAGTCAAATATCCTGTGCTATAGATAGCTACATAGCCACATGCCCTATGCTATAGATAGTTACATAGCCCCATACCCTATGCTATAGATAGCCACATACTTTACACTGTAGATAGCTACATAACCACATACCCTATGCTATAGATAGCCACATAGCCACAT
Source organism: Brevimyrus niger (assembly GCA_015164015.2). Taxonomy (NCBI): domain Eukaryota; kingdom Metazoa; phylum Chordata; class Actinopteri; order Osteoglossiformes; family Mormyridae; genus Brevimyrus; species Brevimyrus niger. The sequence continues at coordinate 24,524,192 of JAABNY020000002.1, read as the reverse complement.
ACCCTACACTATAGATAGCCACATAGCCACATACCTTACACTATAGATCGCCACATAGCCACATACTCTACACTGTAGATAGCTACATAACCACATACCCTATGCTATAGATAGCTGTATAGCCACATACCCTACACAATAGATAGCTAAATAGCCACATGCCCTATGCTATAGATAGCCATAGTGCCACATACCCTACGTTATAGGTAGTTACATAGCCACATACCCTACGCTATAAATAGTTACATTGTCACATACCCTACGCTATAGATAGCCTTAGTGCCACATACTATGCTATAGATAGTTACATACCCACATACCCTACGCAATAGATAGCTACATAGCCACATACCCTATGCTATAGCTAGCTACATAGCCACATACTCTATGCTATAGATAGATATATAACCAACACCATGGCCTGCTACCTGTGGATACATTTCTGAGTGTGCCAGGCTACAGCGTAGGCTACACTATAGGATATTCGGCTATGCGGCTGTCTGCACTGTAGATTCTACACATTAGATAAATCAGCCTTAAAGCTGCAAAATGGCAAACTCTCCCCTTTCAAATGTACACACTCTGCACCCACTCATGTCACTGCACGTTCATTATCAGGGCCTTCGCTTCACATGACCAGTGCAAGATCTACAGCTCAAGACTACATAAGGACTGCATCTAAAATCAGGGGCTGCATCCTTTGAAGGACGGGGTCTATGAAGGTGTAGCCTTTTTAGGTGGTGTTCTTCGAAGGTTAAACAGAAAGCGTTTCAAATGGGATGGTCTGGACTACAGAAAATTTTCTGTTTGCATCATCAGCTGTTCCTGTCTTTATGCCCAGAGTTACGAAATGCTGCTCCTGTCGCCTTTTTAAACCTTTTTTACCTCTAAGCAATGAATCTTGGGATATGCTGGGCTGTGAAGGATCCATCGGGTGGATCCCTTTTGACACGGCAAAAGAAGGATGCATTTCCAGGCTGCATCTGAAGGAGCCTTAGAAATGGAACAAGCTTGTTGCGCCGCTGTGATGCATTTCATCTTTGAATGCGGCCTTAGAAAGATGCAGCTCCTGAATTTGAACACAGCTCGCATTAGAGATGCTCGTATTAGATGCTCGTATTAGAAAAAAATGTTTTCTCCAAAGGAAACCCAGCATTATGTCACAGTAATATGCACATAGTCAGGAGTGGCGAAGGGGCATGGATACCAAGGCAGATTGAAAGGATCTACCACTTGACATGGGCCCTTAGATACGTGAAGTTATAAGTATATTAGGCAGGTGGCCGAAGATGATGTATTTTCTCAGGAGGCTCAGAATCACAGGGGGTCTCACTATAGTTACTAGAAGGTTGGAGCTCCATTATGGTGGTAAACTGGAGATTTTGCTTTTCTCACCTTCCCCAGTTCAACCGCTGCATCACCTCCCAGCTCATCAAGTGGTTCAGTAACTTCCGGGAGTTCTTCTACATCCAGATGGAGCGCTTTGCCCGGCAGGCAGCGCGGGAGGGGCTGAGCGGCCGGGGCCAGGGGGCGCTGCGGCTGGGCCGAGACTCGGAGCTGTATCGCATTCTCAACCTGCACTACAACAAGAGTAACGATTACCAGGTGTGTGTGTGCGTGCGTGTAGACCACGTTATTGAGCCCGGAGGGGACATTTTCAGAAAAATAACTTAACTCGGATAATAAGTCCTACACAATAGGTGGTGCTGTATGGCTCAGTGGGCAAAGCCTCTGTGCTTGTGATCAGAAGGTTCGTGTCCAGCTTCAGCAGAATAGTCACACGGGGGCCCTCGAGCGAGGCCCTTAACCCCCAGCTCCATAGGCGCTGCTGCAGGTGGCTGCCCTTCCCTGCCAAGCTTGCCGTGAACTGCATGTGTGACCTGGAGAGCAAGCTGAGGTAAGCAAGAAGGGAATTCCCCCACAGGGATCAATAAAAGTGCCATCATCATTATTATTGTTATTATTAGACTTTGTGGGGATGTCAAAGTACCTTTATTGTCATCTTCAATTATATGATCTATGGGACATATGGTGAGATGAAATTCTTCAAGAAAACAGTAATAAGTAGATATAAATGTAAATATGAAAGACATTTATGCAATAACAATCTGACCTGGATGTCCCAACAAAATGCCTTTTCTACACACACACCAGTACTTTTCTGTTACCAGCTTCCATGTCCTTTGTTTGGTCATAATCATGTGACTTTAAAACACAAAGTAAGACTCTCTGTGACAGGCTAACAAATATGAATGTGAGTGTGTGAATGCTCGTGCATATTGTCCTCATCCAGTTTCCATGAAGACCTCATGTGCGTGTCTCTCTGGAGAATGACTGAGTTTAATCTCTGACTCTTCCTGCCTTTGGACAAACCGTGCAGAGTTAGAGAGGGATATCCATCCATCCATCCATTCATCCATCCATCCATCATCTGATTGTTATCCTGTCCAGGGTGTGTTCTGGATGGCGGTCCAGCCCATCACAGGCATATTCACACTTACTCTCACACAAAGTCATATATAGAACAGCAGTATAAAACCAGTAATTTATCCCAGTCCATGTCCCCTAACTGACACCCATAGATGCCTTTGTCTCACATGTAAATGTTTAATTAGCACGTGTAACATAGAAAAAGAGGCCAAACTAACAGCAGACTATGAGAGCAGAGTAGACAAGGTGATCAGTGTAAAATGAAAGAGCCGTCGAAGCAAATAAATACTGTCTGTGTAGCACTGATGAATGAGCACTGATTTCCTAAAATGTGAATTGCACTTTAGAGGTAAAGAGGCAAAATAACAGAGAGTAATGGTGCCATGTCTTCTTCCTGGTCCAAGTGATTTGTGAAGAATTTCAGTAATAAAACAACAGGATTTTTTGTTTTCAACTTGAAATGAGCAAGACTCAGTGAATATGTCACCCCACATTCCCAGGTAGACTATGCTGCAGTGGATGTACAGAGTGGCTGAATTCATGGAAATCTTTTTGATTGTAGCACAGGACTGGCTGTAGCTACAGCCAGAACAGACAGCTGCCAAGGGCCCCGAATCACCTGCTTTGTGGAGGAAGTGGGGGGCCCAAATAAAGCTTTGCCTAGGGGCCCTTAAAAGGTAGAAGCAGGAGTGCTGTAACAGAAGGAAAAGTGAGGATGATTCCAAGGGCCACTGTCAATCAGGGGCCCTTAAAATAATTGGAACATAACTAGATTGGTCTGGGTTGGGGGGCCCCTATTATATGCTTTTGTGGGACCCAAAATTTATAGCAGTGCCCCAGGGTAGAGTCAGCCTTGTTGTAATGGGATATTTGCCCCCTTCATGCACTGGCATATTCAGTTAACACTGGAGTTAATGATCAGTCAGCTGATCTCATGAGGTGTCCAAGTCTGTCCCCTGTTCTCTGCGCCCCAGTGTCTCCCCACCTGTTCTAATGGACACAGTAACTTGACCCCCCAGAAGTGACAGCAGCAGCCTATCTCCCCCCCAGGTGCCCGACAGGTTTGTGGAGGTGTCAGAGCTGGCCTTGAGGGAGTTCCTCAGCGCCATCCAGGGAGGGCGCGACACTGACCCCTGCTGGAAGAAATCTATATACAAGATCATCTGCAAGCTGGACAGCCCCGTGCCGGACAGCTTCCGGCTGCCTGGGTGCCCCATGAGCACCGTCGCTGCTGAGTGACCTGCTGCACACACAGCCTGACCTGAACACAGCACATTCCCAGAATTCTTAGCGTGACACAATGTGTGATTTCACACTAAACATGCACAGTACACACTTCAGCTCAGAATAACTAAACTCAAAACAGAAAAGCTAAATATAAAAAAAGGTAAACAATCATTAGAATGGCAGCATTTGGAGCTATACATAAAGTTCAGTATATAGTACTGTGCAAAATTCTAAGGTAGAAAAAGAAAATGTTTAAATGATCTTCATGTTGATGTTATGTCTGTCAAAGTGGGTCAGCTTAGCCATTTCATAACCTTTATTTCATAAACAAGATAGCAGTGACTTTTTGCAGAGAAAGTAGAAATTCTTCATTACTTTTAATTGTGTTAATGTTAACTTGCATATGTTCTAATAGTTTGGACAAAATATTTTTTTCTTAGCAAATATACACTTACTACCCAGAAAAAACTGTTAAATATTTTCTTTGACCGCTTAAGACTTTTGCACAGTACTATATTTATCGATCTTTTACCTGTCGTCTGTACCTAACTGTTTACCTGGTACAGGGTTATGTTGAGATTCACCCTAAACAACTTGTGTACTAACTTGTGGCAATTACACACACACACACACACACACACACACACACACACACACACAAACACACACACACACACACACACACGAAAGCCTAAAGAGTGTCTACAGAGAATAGCAGTGATGGTAGAGAGCAGCTCAGACTGTGTGTATATACCCAAAGACCTAACAGGAGAGTGAGGAACACCACTGCATGCACATGGTGTGTGAAAGACAAACATGGCGGTTTATCACTGGGCAACTGGCCGTGTAAATGTAACAGAACGAGGACCTGGATCCTCATGGTCTCTCCTCCAGGGTCTGCTGCTGGATCTTTGTCTCACGCTGAATTGCCTAAATTACTTGTAATAATAATTACTTATAATAAATCATAACAATAATAAACTTGGGCAAAATGTATTTTACTCTGTGTATTAAGGGATAACCCCCTATACCAACTGAAATCTCTGGAAAGACAAACTCAGTTATGAATGTGCTGAGTTTATTTCAAATTGTACTGTACAGAGAGTTTCCTAAGTGTATTTTATGGTTGACATTCCTCGCTACTGTATTTCCACAGTGACTTTTGCATGGATCAGAGTACCATGGTTTATGTAAGATACAGCATCACATTTATGTCAGAATTTTTTTTGTATGCTGTTGATTTATAAATCACTATTCTTGGTACCTGACCTATGTTTAGCCAATAAATACAAATGCTCTCTGGGACTAGAAGCAAATGCCCATACATACAGTATATACACGTATCGTTTGTGTTTTTGTGTATACATTATGGTAGCCAGTGATTTTGTTTCAAGTCAGTTTTCTCAGATTTAATTCACTTTGTTATTGCTAGTTAAAACTAAGAAAAGGAATTGAATTGCTTTTCAAAGGAATAAATTATTAATTATCATATTAATCTAGATTATCTTCATCTGTTTCTCTTCTATAACTTCCAGTACAAGGTCAGTGAGACTATAGTCTATTCCAAGAAGCACAGGGACCATGAAAGAGCAATTGGAATGGGATGCCAGTCCATTGCAGTACATAAATGCAGACTGTAAAGGGATGATAGGAACGACAATTCAGATTTATGCATGTTTTCTGACTTTGGGAGGGAAACGGAGCATCTAGAGGACAGCATCACAAACACTGAAATAACATACAGGCTTTACAGACTCACAAAGAACATACCAACTCCTCATGCACAGAAAAAACATGCAAACTCCGTACATACCGAAAGAACATGCAAACTCTACACAAGTGGAACAAACATGCAAACGCCACACGTGCAGAAAGAACATGGAAATGTCACACACAGAAAGAACATGCAAATGCTACACATGCAGAACAAACATGCAAAGCACCACAAATGCAGGATCAACATGGAAACTTCACACATATAGAAAGAACATGCAAACTCCATACAGGCAGAAAGAACATGGAAGCTCCAGACACAGAGAGCTGGGGTCAGAAGGCAAAAACACAACCTGGGAGGTATGAGAGTAGCGTGCTGCCTTGTGTAATCTTTCAAAAAATATTGCATGCATTTATACATTTGCTAGACCTGCTGAAGAAGCACCAAACAACCAAAAGTATGCAGATGATGCTGCCATCATTGACATTATATATTGCACAACATCACCTAAAGTTGGACAGAACCTGCAATTTGTCCCTGGTTCTGGGTAATTCCCTGCCTTGCTCCCATTGCTTCTAGGATAGGCTCTGGACCTCTGTGATGTTGCATAGGACAAGCGGGTACAGAAAATGGATGGATGGATGGATGGATGGATGGAGGACAGAGCAGTCACCTGGTGTTCTGACAATGACCTCCAGCTTAATGTATCCAGAACCTTTGAGATCATTGTGGACTTCTGGCACTCCCAGGACAACAACTCCCATCTACAATTCCCTACAATTGCAGATCTACTTGGACCACATCATCAAGAAGCCAAACCTGAAGTTATATTTTCTCTGAAATCAAAGAGTCAGATGTGGCCTGGTACAATTCTGCACCCCCATCATAGAGCACCCTGACATGTTCTATTCCAGGTTGGTATGAATGGATTCTGTGATTCTGTCACTAAGAAAAAACTACAGCAAATTGTCACTAAAACCTCAGAGATCTCTGGTGCTGCCTTTCCATCTGAACACCTCTACATCCAACATCCCCCTAAATGTGCCATAAGGATTATGGAGGCCCCCTTCCATCCTGAACATGATCTATTCAGCTGCCTCATTCAGGTAAACGACTCACATCACTCACAACATAAACAACACGCTTCAATAACAGCTTCTTCCTCAGAGCTATCAGAGCTGCTCCTCCTGTTTGTAATCATATTCAAAAATGCAACATTATCACCTTTGAAATGCTAACCTTTGCATCAGCACAAACGCCTGTCAATCTTTATGCACACTAAAATTGCACATTGCATGTGGTGTACAGTGGGTATATGTTATATATTATACACTCCCTTAAAGAATTATTAGGAACACCTGTTCAATTTCTCATTAATGCAATTAGCTAATCAACCAATCACATGGCAGTTGCTTCAATGCATTTAG
>JAABNY020000002.1:24495435-24508199 GCA_015164015.2 Brevimyrus niger | reverse complement strand
GGAGAGCTGAGGGTGTCCTGCTCCTCCCCAGTGGGGGATAATCCCCAGTACTCCTGGCTTCTGGATGGTTTGCCCCTGAATCACTCCAGGCCTGTTTATGATGATGGGAAAGGAGCTGTCATTCTGGGAAAGAACACGTCTGGAAACCTCACCTGTACAGCCAAGAATAACGTCAGTGAGGAAAAGGCCACAGTGATGCTCCCCAACTGTGCAGGTCAATCCACAGTGTTACATTACTGTGCAGGTCTCTAAATGATAACTCTAAATAAGGGCCCGTTATTGGCACAGAGTTAATAATCTGCTACCAAAATGATCTGCACCTAAATGTATAGTGAGTTTTGTCATTGCAATAGATGAATGAATAGATGATATTTTGATCACAATGGGGAAATTAAACAGAATTAGAGGTGGGGCATAAATGTAATCCTGTAGATTTTGTCATTTTTTGCCCACTATGTGACTGATTAGGTCTAAACTCTTTTCTTTATAAATAATAAATAATAATACAAAATTTATTTGGTTAGCATATCTCACTGCATATCATTTGAAACTACAGGACTTGGACCGGCTGTAAATTGCACCTTGACTAATGGTACAGAGATCGCAGTAAGAATGAATGCTACAGTGAACCATTCTCTGTTATATAATATGAAAATATTCTTCACTGTTGATGGGAGAGAGACACTGGTTGCTCTTTGTAATATGGGTAGCCAGCAAACAGAAAAAAAAGATGATAATCATTGTAAGTGTAAATTATTATTATTATCATTGTTGTTCAGCACTGGTTTGTAATATTACTTCAAAAGTATACAAAAGATAAATATGTACAGGATATGCATGCTGAAAAAACAATAAGAAAATGTTTTCTTTTCCAGCAGCTGATATGATGCCGATGCTTTTTACCACACTGGGAACAGTGGTCCTACTCCTCGTGTTGACAGTGGTGGTTTACAGTTACTGCAGACCCCATGTGCAGGCAGAAGGTCAGAAATGAAACGGCCACATTCTCTGTACATCGGAACTTAACACCTACGTTTATATTGTTGACACATAACTCTTAAAATAACCTGACTGATCTCTTTCCACCTAGAGACTAAACCTGGCACTGAAGAAATGACATACGCTGAGGTCACATTCAGCAAGAATAAGAGCAGGAGAGAGAAGAGGGCTGAACCAGAGGTGGTGTATGGGGAGGTCAGGATATGATCTAAGTGGCACCTTTGGCACAACAAGCACGTTATGTATGTAAAAGTTTATGTGCAAAGTATAGTATTATTGATATAGTCTCCAAGAACTATATGTGTGCCATGTGGGAAAATGGAATAAATTGTTTAATTTTTTAATTTTCCTGTGAAGAATTTGTAATTTTATACCAATTACTTGCTTTTGTGCGGTTTTTGCATCATAGATTTCTTATCAGTTTAACAAAACAAGCTGTACTTGTGGTTTTCTTCTTAATTTTCATCCTGATTGTCTAAAATGGCCAGTTAATCCCAGTTCAGGTGGTCTCCCCCCACCAAAGTAAAACGCCCCCAGCGGCCTGAGCAGGCTGACCGCCACAGCACGCCTACCCTGTAATATGCCCTGTCAGCCACATGTCCTGCTCTGCCAGCTAAAGGTACAATGACCCACGTAGCACACTTGGTGGAAAGAGCTACTGGCTGGACTCACTGCCCTGTGGCTGCCCTGCTGACAGCAGACGTGTCTGTAGAGCGGTGAGGGGCAGAGGAACACAGCTGGCTGAGCCGCCCAGTGACGGTGCTCTCTGGGCTCCTACTGACCGCTGATGTGGCCTGGGGGGAGAGCAGACTGGGATCGCACCTGTAGGAGGCCCCCTGCTTTGCTGTACCTGCCAATGGGGAAACCCCCTGGTTTTAAGAGTGTATTTTATATGTTTATATTTTGTATTTTTTGTATTATGTTTAGTGTCATTTTATGTTAGTTTATTCATTGTGTTTAAGTGGTTTCAGAAATGTACAGTTTTGAAAGGCTCACTCAGGGGGGCGGAATACAGATGGCTTACTCAGGGGGGCGGAATTTTCAGAATTGTATTTGTGAAACATTTTGAAAACCATGTATCATTTTCTCCCTACTTCACAATTATGCCCAACCTTGTGTTGGTCTATCACATAAAATCCCATTAAAATACATTTAAATTTGTGGTTGTAACATGACAAAATGTGGAAAAGCTCTAGGGGTAAGAATACTTTTTCAATGCACTGTATGTACTTTCAACAAGGAGAAATAAAGAATGTAACAGCTGCACAAAGCACAGTAAGGTCTTTGTCTTTGTCTTACATTTTGTGTCATTTACTCGTTATGTTTAAATGATTTTTGTATTTTAGTTTTGGAAGAATTTGTAACTGAAGTCTGACCATTTGTAACTGAAGTCAGACCATTTGTAACTGAAATCAGACCAAAGAGAAGTGTAAAGGAGCCCATTTCCAGTCATATCACTGAAAAAACTGTAGGATGAAAACATTTCTTGACTTCTAAACTTGTAATATGCTTCCATTACATTTTTATTCAAATCTGTTGCTATTAACAAAATAAAGGATACCAAGTAAAATATAACTCCTAAGTTGCTACAGTGTCATAACTATACTTACAGACTTTACAGCCCTGGAAAAGAATTTAGACCACTTTATTTTTCTTTAAATCTGAATGTATAAATCCTGGTTTAATCCTGGCTCTCCTGGCAGAAGGCTACACAGCAGGTTGGTTCCAGGCTCAAAATTTCTAAGACTGACATTTTGTCTGCTCTGAAGGAATCTCCAAGGTAGCATTGCCCTCTGGGACCGTCTTTTTTAAAAAAATATGAAATTTAATAACATCAGTATACAGCCAATACAATAGATTAGGTGAACAACAGATTTGATGGTTTTTATTTTTATTTTAATATATGTATTTTATCTTATTGATGTGTGTCGTTATTTTGAGAGGATTAAGATTAAGATAACTGAGAACATTTATCACTGTGGTAGAAAAAAAGTTGTTTTTTTGTCTCCGGGGGTGCTATAAAGCAAGGAATTACCTAGGCCGAAGGCCAGGGGCTTCAAATATCTCACCCATTTTTTATGCTATGCTATCTAACAGGAGTCTGGAGTGTATGGGTGCAAAGCAGGGAATGACCCAGAACAGCATGTCAGCCCATCACAGAGCACACATTATACTTTTTAAAAGTTGAAAAGTATCAGTACTGTTCTGCTCCTTTACATTCCAGCTTTCACAGTCTCACAGTGATGGGAAATGCCAGATTCTTAAAATATCAGATCTTAGTTCTGTCTTTACTGTGCTTTTTTAGGTTCAACTGCCATTTATACAGAACGGATATATTGTAAAGCACCACTTATTAACTGTTGGTAACATTTGTTGGTATGACGCATAAAGAAATGACAATTAATAAAGAAAAGGGAGGAACCACTGTAGAGGCAACTACAATTTCTCATTTACTTAAATGTGAAGGGGATGACTTATTGTACAAGTCTTACACGGAACACACCATAGTTACATTTTCCAAATGGATGGTACATCCAGAATGCTGTAGTTATAAAGTGATAGCGCCCCAGAATCTGTTGTAAGGCATTTGTCCTGGGTGGTGTGGATCAGTGAGTCAGTTCTCTGGGTCCATATGGGTTCAGATCTCTCAGTTGGTGGAGTCATTTTATTACCATGGGGCCCTTGAGCCCATCTGCCCCAGCAGTGCCAGCTGGCCCTTTACTCTAAGCCCAAACCTTCCTCTTTTCAGTTGTGCCTTTGAACATGAAATGTCAGCTACATAATGTGGGAATGATTTTAGAAGGCTGTAACTAATAGAAACACGAAACCTGACTGGCACACTGTCAGGGCAAGATGACCTAAGGAGACAGATAAAGGGACATGCCGAATGCATGTCGGATGGTTGCTCCCGGATTGCAATCTGTTAGATAATAAACCCGTGACATGCAAATTCTCCACGTCTCAGCTGTGAATCTCTTCTCATCAACGGACCCGGTGGGGAGGGCGTACCCCAACAATAAGTAAATGTAAATTTAATGATACTATTATTTGTCATTTTTCCAAGCGTATGACCACTCACCAGTTCTCACTTAACTCATTTCGCTGTACAGGCGAGGGTGAAGACCAGGGTCAAAGTGGAGGGTCAGCCTTTTTTGGGGGGCCCTGTTTTTAGGGTTAAAGGGCTTAACAGGCCAGTAGTACTTACCCTGCCAGTCTCAGGATTCAAGCTTTAGTAACAGTTCATACCTCGATTCCTGAGCCGTGGTTTAGTTTATATCTCAGATTTTTTTAGGGGGGGGAATAAGAGAAAAATGGACTTGATTAACCACCAGCAATTTGGGACACTAAAGTGGGTTATTATCCATCTTGAGCTAATGAAAGTAGCCGTGCTTTTACTGCAGGTGTGACACACGCAGTTAGAAAAAAATAGGTGCGTAGTATATGTATAGTGTTTACAAAATATACAACTTGCCCTTACTTCAAATAGAATAATTATTTCATGATTTATATGTGTTATCCTGTTAATTGTGAAATGAGAAACGAGTTTTGTAACATGAGAAGTGTGATGAGAGCTCAGCAGGGAGCACCTGGAGTGGTGGCGGCCAGAGGTAGAAAGTTCAGGTCCAGAAAGTACAAATCCAGACCAAGGTTTCCACAAACCGGTTTAGTTCTCTGTGAATGTGGCTCTTTATACTCAACTGGTTGGTTGCAGGTTGGGGGGGGGGTGTCAGGGTTCAGTCTTCCGGAACCGTGTCAAAAGATTCTGAACATTTGTATTGCGGTTTGTGGTCTGAGTTTCAGAAACTTGTACAATTATGGCAGAAGCATACTTACGTGGTTCTGTTATCTTTTATGTCACTGATAAAACTCTGTTCAGATATTAATACAAGACTTATGATATTGCGAGACCCCCAGCAGTTTAATCTCAGCCTCATGGAGACGGTCAGGAAGGAAGAGCACAAGCTTGTTCTCCTTTTCCTGATGTCTTCATTTCAAGCGGTAGTTCCAGGCATCTAAGTGAAAATGTCAGCACTGCATTTTTTTAAGGCATCAGAAAGTCTTATAAAAATTATTTTCCTTGAACCCTGTGTGACATTTAACTGCATGTTTTTTCAAGTGTTTCTTTTCATAATATCTATATTAATAGTTAATTAATAGTTAATTAATAGTTACCTTCAGTAATGGAAAATATTTTATTATTTGCAAACAGGTATTTAAAATGCTTATAAGGTGTTACCATATTCAGCGCCTTGCAAAACTATTGAACTTGCAAAAGTATTTAAGTATTGAGTATTTACTAAAACATAAGAACATAAGAAGTTTACAAACGAGAGGGGCCATTCGGCCCATCAAGCTTGTTTGGAGAGAACTTAACTAATAGCTCAGAGTTAGATTCTTATCTAGCTCTAATTTAAAGGAACCCAGGGTTTTAGCTTGTGCTACACTAACAGGAAGACTATTCCATACTCTAACCACATGTTGTGTAAAGAAGTGTTTTCTCATAATACACGCGTTCATAAGTATCTTTACCCATTCTTCATGCCAGACTTGCTACAGAACCTTCAAGTTGGTTGGATGCCACTTCTTGACAAAGCCACAGGTTCTCAGTGGGATTTAGACCTGGACTTCGACTGAGCCCCTTTCATTCACCTTTTTGGTTTTTATCACTCTTGTGTCCCTTTGGCTTTGTGCTTAGGATGACTGTCCTGCTGAAAGTTGAACTTCTTCCCAAGTTTCAGTTTACTCTACACATGCTTTCTGACTGAGGTCTTCACCTTGCATGAACTGCTGCAGTATGCTCTTGGCTCTATTGACTGGTGTATCTTTACTTGACTCTTAGCCACTGAACTCTGAAGCCCCTTCATTTCTGGCTTCACTCCCCCATCACCTTGTATCATTGCTGAGTTTTGAGGGATAACAGGTCTGGTGTAGCTTCCACTTTCTCAGTATTGATCTAGCAGTGCTTAACCAATTTGCATAACCTCTTAGATTTTTTGTACCCTACTCTAAATGCATGCAATTTGATTAGTTTACCTCTCACTGCCTTGTAATGCTCAAGCCTTCATTTCCACTCCTTTCCTTCACACTGACAGTTTAGGGGGGGGGGGGGTTATAACAGGGGCAGCTGTGTCCTCAGTAATGGCGTATTAAATAGTGTGAATGTCTTTTTACTCTTTGACTTGAGCTTCCAGAGCTCAGGGGTTTAAAACGCACATGGGCAGCATTTTCAGTTTTTGGTTTTCCATAAAAGATTTGCTGACAAATAGCTGATTTTGAAAATTTACTACAAAAAACTATGTGTTTGCAATAAATATACTGGTCATCATCAACTTATGACTGATTGACTTTATGACCATTGCAAAACCATAGATATGTCGCCACAACTGTGCCCAGTGTGAGTGAATTCTGTGTCTGGCATTCCTGGATGTCTCTTAGTTCTGAGAGGAAACCCCGTATTACTGAACTATAAACATGAGTTCACTGCTACCTACTGGTTGGTTAATATACCACTATTTTCTTGGTGCTAAGGGCTTAAACTTGACTATTTAGTTAACATGAACATTTTTTTTCTTTTTTTTTTAATTAATTGTAAAGTACCTAAGATCAGTAATAAATGAAATATTAAATATATCAAATGTATATACAAACACAATTGTACTAATTGAAGGAGAAGTCTGCAGGGATGGTTGACCTAGTGTTTTATATGTGAAAAACTGTCTTGGCCTTTTTTTTGTCTAGTTGAATGTCTTGTACCTGGATGCCTGTCAGTGTCTAGGATATCTCTTTGTCTCTCTCCTCTTTCAGAGTCAACCCTCTCTTCTTTTTCGTCACCTACACTAGAACGTCCCATCTCTGGAAATCTGCCATGTTCAGGCTGTATTGTTGGTTCTCCTTCTATTGTTTCCTCCTGTCCCATTTGTTTTTCTCTTCTAGATACAACGGTAGAGTGAGGATATTCTGAGTTGAATCCTCGATGGCTTGTTGAAGGTTGTCCAACACGAATATCCCTTTCCCCAACAGGTATACGAAGCCAGTAATCTCCAGTGCTCTGGTCACTCTCCGAATCAGTTGTATCACTATCCTGGAGTGGTTCTCTGGTCTTTGCCACCCTCCGTCTCTTTCCTTGCCTTTGTTGTTGATCCTGCAGCATCGGTTTGACTGAATGTGGCTGTGTTCTGACAGATAGGTCATTGACAAGAAGCAGTAGGTTCCGATTTAAAGTCCTGGTTTTCTTTTGATCTCTAGATTCTGGTGTGACCACATACACATGATTGTTTGCCACCTGATCTTTCATCACATAAATGGTTTTCTCCCAATATGACCTTAGCTTGCCAGGTCCTCCACGTTGACTTAGGTTCCTCACCAGAACTCTGTCCCCGGGCTAAAGAACCACTCCCCTTGTTTGTTGATCATAATAGAACTTACCTCTATTGCTCGCATGTTTACTGTTTTCACTGGCAATCTTGTAAGCCTCTGTCATTCTGTGGGACCAGGTCTCCACGTTTTTTGCGTGCGTCTGTGCACTTTCCTCTCCAACTAGTCCGAATAACAAGTCCACTGGCAGTCGAGGATGGTGACCATAAAGTAGGAGGTATGGTGAGAATCCTGTCAACTCATGCCGCGTACAAATGTATGCATGAATCACCTGTGGTAGGTAGTCTTTCCAATGAACCTTCTCCTTGTCTCCCAGTGTTCGCAACATCTGTAGAAGTGTTCTATTGAACCTTTCGACAGAATTGCTCTGCGGATGATATGGAGATGTTCAGGAGTGACCTATTCCAGACAATCGCTGTAGGTTTTGGAACAGTTCGTGGAGGTAGGGTAGATCTTTATAGGAAACAAACTTCTCTGTTACTGCATTAACATCACTGGGGGGCTGATAGCTAACAGGGAGAGTTCTGCTGTCAACACTCACTGTAGGTGTATTTATAGGTGGTACTGTAGGAGGGGCTATGTACTGGTGAAGTTTCCTGTCTAACTCCTCATAACTAGTTAACATTCTCTGTAAGTAATCTCCAGATCTATCCCCCACTAGGCTAGGGTTAGCAGCAACAGTGTAAGTAATGTGCTGTTTTGTGCTCTCTGAGGTCATGGTATCTATGTGACCTGAATCAATCTGTGGTGTTCCTCTCTCTGTGTTGTGTAGCTCACTGTTTGTGTCTAAGTGGTGAGGGACGGGGTTAGTACTGCGTGTCTGGATAATGTCATCAATCATATCTTTTAAAACCAATAACGAACTTAATCCCATATCCTCTGAATCAAGCAAGGTTTCACTGTACATATAAGCATTAATATACTCAAAACAACCTTCTGAGTCCCTGGCAAAAAGCTTAGACAGATCCCGACCTGGCACCGGACCAACACCTTTGGCAACCTGGAAAAGTTCATCCTCCAACAGGGTGAGCAGGAGCTTCCTGATGTCCCACACCAGGCTCTTCCTCTCAACGTCTGATGTAACTTCTCCCTCCATCTCAGGTATTAGTTACCGGATCTCCAAACTTTGTTACACAACCTTAGCACTCAGGGATGTCCTCAATCCATGGATCAGCTTCCAGATGGTGCTGGATTCCAACTCCCCGTACGGGCCACCAAGAATCTGTAACACCTCCCGGTTTCACGGTCCGTGCTACGAGATTAAACCTGCTAATCAACTGTTAAATGGATGAAAAAGGAGATGAGTTAATTCTGTGTTTGGCGTTCCTGAATGTCTCTCAGTTCTGAGAGGAAATCCAGTATTACTGAACTATAGACACAGGTTCACTGCCACCTACTGGTTGGTTAATATACCACTATTTTCTTGGTGCTAAGGGCTTAAACTTGACCATTTAGTTAACATGAACAATTTTTTTTTTTTTTTTTTGATCAATTGAAAAGTACCTAAGATCAGTAATAAATGAAATATTAAATATGTGAAACGTATAAACAAACACAATTGTGATAAACATGTGTGGGTGTCACATATACATAAAGGGCCAACTTATGATCAAAACGACTTGCGACCAGTCAGTCATATCTGATCACGGCCTTAAAAGTCAATGATGACCTGAACTGCAGGAAAACTGTGTGTCTGTATCATTACTAATTCAGGAAAATCTGATAATTTCAAGGGGGTTCAATATTTTTGCAAGGCAGTGTGTGTGTGTGTGTGTGTGTGTGTAAAACAGGATTTGCATGATGGGTCATGTTTAATAATAAAATGGGGATAATTTATAAAAAAGGAATGGAAATTACACTTTTATAAACAGCGCACTGGCAGAGACAAATAAGGGAGAAATAAGGGAAGTCCCCAGTTTGCATGACATCCACTCTTGCGGCAGGTGCTTGTGAAAATGTATTCACTCCACGGGAAACTTTCTTATTCATTGGTTACTACCTTACCAGTATCTCCTGCGGATTTGTACTGCATACCAAGTTGCAACATTCTGTTAATACCACAGTAAATTTTCTGTATTTATAACATAGAAAACATTCACTGTAGTGAGACATGAAACAAAACCGCTCGAGACCAAATAATGTCTGTAATTCTGTAATGTGTAATTATATAAATAAACATAAGTGTGTCACATTCTCGTGCCTTATAAAGTACCCCCTATTGTGGTGCATCTGTAACCGCCCCCCCCCTGGGTTTTTGATGTGTGATCTGGTGGCTTCTCTTGTCCATGCCACTGCTAGTATCTTCAGGCAGTTGCACACAATAAAGTGTTTGTGTGTCTTCAGTGCTTCTCTGTCTTTTAAGCATGTCTGACTGAGCTGACATCGCCGCACTGCATGGTGTCAGAAGTGGAATGCCAGGTTGCCAAAGAAATCAACAATCTTATCCATAAGCTACGAGAATGGAAGCAGTACACTGGAGACCCCAGACTCCAGGGGCAAACTAATAGGTGTAGTGCATCACCCCCCCCCCAAACACACACACACCACACTACCGGGAAGAGTGAGTTGCATCCGCAGCAGCGCGTGTCCCAGCCCTTGGGTTACAGCAGGAAAGAGCTCCTGGTGTTTTACTCTGCTAAGTGTGTTTGCAAACCTGGAGCAACACAGGGAGCAAAGAGCTGACAGCGGTGCACCAACGGGCGCCCACCCCTTCCTCATCAGCCTGGCTGGGTCACGGCAGTGGGCTGTATGTGTGCTGCATTGTGGAGGGCACCCACTGCTGAGCCCTGGAGGACATGCGGTCCACCATCACCCACATCTGCCCAGAGGTCCTCCTAGACATGAACCAGCTGCCCCCCCCCCCTGGATGGGATGTGACCTGAGTGTGGCTCACCTCTGTCAGAAAAAGGGAGGTGGCAGCTCCACATCACGCTGGTGGGGCGGACAGAGCAGGAGGTGTGGGGGGACAGCATGAGGGACTTCTCCTGCTGCCTGGGAGCAAACACCAACGTGCCTGCAGCCAGTTCCCCCTCAGTGAGGGTATGATGCCCCTTCTGTCAGCAAACTATGGTGTAAGGAGCCCCGACTGTTCCAACCGGCACTGGTGCACAGCCAAGTCCCCCAGTGCAGAGCAAGGGCAACAGCGAGACCCTCCCAGAAACAGCACAGGCAGTCAATGTGCAGTGGAAATGGATCAGCGTAGGCTTGATAGCTGAGCAGCAGTGCTGATTGAGGACTTTGCTGGACTGGCAGTTGCACATCTTTACCGCCCTGGGATGTCCTCATCCAGCACAACCGGCTAGACGTGGTTTAGCTCCTCACACCTCCGGTCTCTGCAACGCCACAGCCATCTTGGAGGGGGTGACGGAGTAAGTCCAGGCCACCGTGCCCCGCAGCCAGTGTCATCTACCTAGATGACCTTTTCATCAACACTGCTGATTCTGATGGCACGCTTAATAGCCTGTACACTGTCTTCACCACCAAACCACTCTGCCGCCTCACTGAGAAGGGCTGGCCCTTCCAGTGGACCGGAGACAGCACTGCGCTGAGAAAAACCCCGATCACACACTGCCTTTCATCCTTGACACCGATAGCAGCAATCAGGGGCTCGGCGCTGTGCTGTCCCAGGCTGGGCTGAAAGGGTGGTAGTGTGATGCTGGGGGGGCCACAATGGCTGGTGGGCATGGCCCTTGAATGCCTCCAAGTGAGTGCTAGATGTTTGGCCTGGTGAGAGGTGACTTCCCCTTTCCAGGTCGTTTCTGGTATTCTCTGGCAGTTTTGCACAATAAGGCCTTTGTCTGTCTTAAGCGCTTCTGCATGTTTTAAGTACGTTTCACCGAGTTGACATTGCAACAATCTGAACAATAAAAAGTTGTAAAGTCTCAGGAGGGTAACCGTTCTTGCATTCTTGAACACATAAAATCCATTCGAAAATGTTTTTATCCTCTCGAAGAATTTTAAATACTGCAAAACTCAAACTCTCCCCCGTACCAAGCCGGTAAATAACACAGGGGGTAATCCATTTATTGCATGGCCCGCTGCTCCTTTCACAGGATGCGCGCCGCCGGCTGTTTTCGGGTGCGCGCGTACATGTCAGAGGAGACTGAGATGGCGCTACCGAGGCTGGTCATTCTGGAGCTGCTGCTTTATGCCAGCTGCTTCATCTGCGGGATCGTCACTGCAGCTTCGCTTATTATCGTACAGGTAAAACCAAATTTAAAAGTTTTAGTCTGTACACTTTGGCTATTTGTCGTCTGGCATCCATGCTGTCATATAAATTTAATATGCTTCATACAAGCAATACCCTTGTGAATAGTATTTGATCTTTATCCAGTCCTTGGTCTTTGTGTTTCAAGTGAACAACTTAATGTGCATGCATATATTTAAATGTATGGATGTACATAATTTTTTCACGTTAAACTCCAGCCTTACCGTTAGTCATTAACGTCGCCTTGTAATCAGAAGCACATATCAGTGTGCGCAATACTTTAAAGCCAAAGTTAGTGTAGTCCTAAGGCAACGCACGCAGTACTTTCACTCTTTTATAGTTAATGTCATATAGCTATAGGAATAATCTGAAACATACTTATGGACTCGGGAAAATAACCGCTGAACACGTTTTCTGTGGTTTCATTTTGTCGGACTGACTGTTGTCATTTGCATCGCGTTTTACTCGGATATACAGCTGGATGACAGCATTATGGTGCTTGATCACTTTTTTTGCCACCTACACTGCATTCCGGATTTCATCGTAGAGAACTGTTTTAGTGGCGTAAATCAAACTGAGTGGTCATATGATTACCACCATTAAGGGGGGGGGGGATTTCCTGCTTGTGCCGAAATGAGATTCTCGCCCGCATTTTACACTAAACGATCCTTAAATCCATTGAGCTCGTTTAAACGTCAACATTTTGCAAGGGTGTAAAAAATGCACGGATTTCCAAATGTATATATTTATAAAATAAAACTAAAAACCATAACCTCTTTTATTAAATAAAGAAAAAAATCGATGACTTCCGTGAGTTTGAATTTGTTTTTGCGATTTTCGGTCATGTGATCTGCTAGCGACTCCTTCCCCATAAGTGTAGTCGCTGGAGTTGATTTCAGTCAGCATAGGGCACACAGCAGGGGAAACCCCTGGATGGGGCGCTGGTCTTTTTTAGGGCACACATTCTGAGTACTTTAGAGTTGGCAGTTCACCACCAAATGCATGTTTTTGGACTGCAGGAGGAAATACATAAAATTCCCAGCCTTGTCCACTGAGTTATCATCCCAGCCCTGAGAAATGATGTTCACGGTACAGCAGGGCTCTGCTCTGCTCTGTATGTATACATGTACATCTGTATGTATACCCCATTGAAGTACACAGACAGCAGGTGTTTGAACAGGAC
>JAABNY020000002.1:24453796-24465263 GCA_015164015.2 Brevimyrus niger | reverse complement strand
ACCCACACAAACAGATATGAGTGATGAGGCACAATTAGGCTTTTCTGCACCACCAAGTGGCTGATGCTGAACGTCTCATATAAAACCCCATGTCAGTGAAGTGCAGTATAAATAATACAAAACGCATGAAATGGTGATGACTCCTAATTAGCACGCCACAACAGAGAACAAAATAAACCACAGGAAAATGGCAAGAGAAATTTTATTCAACCAGGACTGAAGTTAATCTGAAAAATACCTTATATACGTCGGACATGTGGGTAACCAAAACTGAAACTAAAGCAATGCTAAGATGATATGAATGACACAGTACCGTGCAAAGGTCTTCGGCAGGCAAAGAAAGCATTTCAGGCTGTATACCTGGGTAGTAAATTCATGGTTTTGCTCAGAATTTGCTCAGAAAAAAAACACCTTGTTGGATGGTTAGAAGACCTTCACTGTGGTTCCCAAACTTCTACTTGTGGGCGCCTCAACCACTCCATTTACTTGTTAAAATTTCACCTCTAGCTTTTAATTAACTTAACTAGTTAAACAATACAATGAGGTATTGATTTGCTAAACATGGTGTGCTTGTGGTCTGTGGGTATATTGAACGTTTGCTGAAAATAACGAGGTGACTTTCAGAGTGGCTTTTAAATGGCTAAGCAGACACGTTTTCACAGAGAGCCAGCTCTGGAATAAAATGTAGAGACTGCAGCAAAATTTTCAGTTTCACTCATTTTTCAATTTATGGCCATGCAGCTATGTAAAATATTTTTTTTCTGCAAACTCCAGTCTGGCTCTTCCCTGCTTCTCATTTATAAAGGGTTTCTGCCTTGCTTTATGGGACTTCAGTCCTGCTTCTAGGAGCCTGTTATGAACTGTCCTAGCAGTGCACTTCACACCACTGAATGTTTCCTATTCTTTTTAAAGGTCACTTGAGGTCATCCTCCGATTTATGAGGCACTGCTGGATAAGTTGACAGGCATCTCTGGCATTGGAAAGTTGCTTCTGCTCTCTGCCTGGCTGGTCTTTGGTCATCGTCATTGTCTCCTGCTTCCCTTATTCTTGTGAACTGCTGTCTTAGAAACTAAGCCTGGAAGCAGCCTCTGCCTTGCAGTGTAGTTACTGCCAGCAGAACTAGGGTTAAACCAGGATTTAAAAATTCCAATTTTCAAAAAAATATAGCGTAGTCTCATATTATTTCTAAAGATGTATAATCAGTTTATCAACATGAAGATCATTTAGACATAATTTTGTTTTACTGCCTAAGACTTGCACAGTGCTGTATGAGAAATTAGGAATGGATTGAATGAGAAAAGGCAATCAAATCAGCATGCAGTCAGCCTTTGGTTTATCTAGTGAGCTTCACCCTTTGGCCCTAGCGGACAGCGAGAGATGGACATTTTGCTCACCTGCTCACAGTGCCGTAGTGCTCCAGAATGGCTGCAGCTTTGTCACCAGACACACCACTGATCTGCATTAGCTGCCTGGCAAACACCTCCCTCACGGTCTGGCACTGAGACACACACACAGGGAGGGTCAACGACCACGACTGGCCTAATCGTCTGCGAAATTTACACCTCTTAACTGTTGCCCTTAGTCAGAAATACACAGAAATTACCCAGTTTACCCAAATTACAGTTTACGGAAAATTAGTAGCGCTACAGACGGCAAGCTCACATGAGCTAAGGAACCAAAATCGAACCTTATTTTTAACAGCTCCTTCATTGAACTCGGCAAAGGAAAGCAGAGAGCATGCTGGGTCCTCCTGCTCTCTCTCCTTCCCCAAACACACCCTCTCACTTGCCCCTTTTTCCTCTTCCTCCTTCTCCTTTGGCCGGCAGACTAGAGTCTTGTTCTGTCAGCAATGAAGACACACAGCTGAATATGGTCTCTCAGTACAGGGCCTCCTCGACTTATGATGTGTATACATTCAGATGAACCTATCATAAGTGGAAAATACGGTAAGTTGAATATAAGTAAATAACTACTGTCACTAAATTAAAAAAAATGACTAACTAACCAAGTACCAGTAATTGTAGTGATCACAAACAGACAGAGTGGCTGGGGGGATGCTGTCATCGCCCGGCATCAGTAGAAAGTATCGTGTGGCATCTCTCTAATATAAGAACAAATCAAACTCAGAAAGTTGACTACTGAGTGTACAATGCTAGCATGCCACTGTAAAGTTGAAATATTGTAAGCTGAGCCATGGTAATGCAAGGAGCATTTGTATTCCACTCCACTGGGGGGTGCGAGACAGAACCATCTGCGAAAGTCTGGCCAAACGTGATAAGCATCAGTGGAAAAATATTCTATTGGGTCTTTAAGGTTCGAGTGGAGCCTGCTTTCATGTGTGTGCAGAGCAGCTTCTGAAACTCACTCGGTACAGCTTCTGCAGGTACCTCGTCATAATGGTGAGGTAAGCTGCAGACTCCCTCACGTCCTGCACCCTCTTCACAAAGAAGCCGTCCACCACCTGAGAGACAGATATTCCGATACTCTGGCATCTTTTAATTAAGAACCCAGTACATCTGCCACATGTCACCGAGGACCCCAGCAGGGTTACCACAATATCACAAGCAAAAAGAGTTTTGTAGACAGTTTGTAGACAGTGGTGGTGGGGATGGGGGCACAAGAGGCTAATTTGTCAGTCAAGGGAGAAATGAAAATGACTCCCAGATCTCTTCGAAGAAGGTAATTGAGTACTAGGCTTGGCTGGTATTAGAGCAGCAAAAATACTGCCGTATTTCAAAATCTTGGCGACAAAATCATATCAGCAAGTTATATCGTGGGGACCCCCCCCTACACGGAAAATTACCAGACTAGCACTGCTTCTGAAAATACCATAAAAATACCAAATACTGCATTATAATGTCTTGACCGCATTACATTTTACATTTACTTATATTTGGCAGATGTTTTTGTCCAAAGTGATGTACAAATGAAGCAAATGGCACATTACAAATAAATATGCCGTTGAGCCGTCGACTAGGGTGAGCTTCCAACATACGACCAGTTACAAGTGCAAGTGGTTTTGGAGCTCGAGCTACACAACAACTTCAAACAAAGCAAGAACATAAGATTATTCAATGACCAAAGTGTAACATTAAGAACATTCAGAGAACATACAGAAGCATCAGGCTAGTAGAGCATTCCTGGAACAGATGGGTCCTGAGGCATTCAATATAACAGTATGAAAAATATAACCTCGCCAAAGCATAACGATGGTCCTGTATCTAGACAAAACGACAATCGAACACACCTACGAGAACAATTTGCAGAATACTTTAAACACCACGTCCTTCGTTCTGTGTCACACCACAACACTAGAAGGCGCAAATAAACAGAACAGAAATAAACATATCGTAGTGCCGATGAGATGACCCCGCATAGCAGAGCCCATTTGTGTATCCCAACATGCTCATGAACCACGTAAACAGCCCTGCGTATGTCTTGTTATAAATATCTGTCTGTGTTTTAGTGTAAATAGCTGCCGGATGTTGTGTGTACACTCACCTGTGTTGTATGTGTAATCTTGACGTTTCTCTAGCTCATGTGTAATTATCCACCATGTGTACGCCTTTCCACCTACGTTGTAACTGTCCTGTGTTTCCCTGCCATGCTATCGGAGTGTCGTTGTTGCCTGTGTGTGGTCCTTTTAAGGGCTGCATAAAAGAACAGCTTCATGCAAAACTTTTCTCCTCCGCTGCGATGCCAGGATCTGCGAAGAGCTACACTGATGTCAGAAGTGAAATGCCAGACGTGGCCCAACTGGCTCCGTTAGAGCGCGCGCTCCTCAACATCATGCCGCATGCTCGCTCCAGCCTTACTACCATCAAGGCAGCGGATCGGGGGCAGCGGATCAGGGGCAGTGGCGAGGCTGGCCCAGAAGGAGAAACTTGTCTGAAGGTACTCCAGCAAGAGGAGATACTGGGAACGCCTTTGTCTGGAAGCCTGCTCCAAACCCATCAACAGACAAGACAGGAGCAGCACAGCGCAGGAGGTGCCGGAGTGTGCCCTCCTCAAGCCGCTTCTGCCAGCCCGCCGGATCCTTGTCTAAGATGATCACTACTGCAGACTCCGACCTGCCGACTTCAGGGGCACCCCCAGCTCCGACTGCAACTGTTAAAGGCAGCAACCGGAGGCTGCTCTATTCAACCGTGAGGAGGTGCATCGCAGCTGGGGGGCCGGACTGACTCAGGAGCACCACGAGCTGGATACGCAGTGGGAGTTGGACCACCAGGATCGGGAGTGGCGGCGCGAGTCCACAGAGCAAAAGCAGTGGGAGTTGGAGCTGCTGCACAGTGAGCTGGCCAGCTGGGAACAGAGAGCAGTGCGACTGCTAGAAGCATCCAGCCATGGCAGCAGAGGTGGCATTATGTTATCCACAATGCTGGGGGGGCAGCAGGTTCTCTCACAGCCACGTAAGGGGAAGGGTCGACACCCGGGGGGGTCCTGCCACGCCAGCCACCCAGTCTCCTCAGCCTCACTCGCCCCCGCAAGTAGACCCCCCTCCCCCCCCCCCAATCACCGAAAATGCACCGACGGCTGCCACTAGACCTATGGGAACTGAGTGTATTGGTCACTGGGATGGCTGACCCTTAAGTAGGGGGGGGGGGGGGCGTTGGTGCCCAGCCCATTTGCGTATCCTGGCATGCTCACAAGCCGTGTAAATAGCCCTGTGTATCTGTGTATGACATGTTATAAATAGCTGCCTGTATTTTGTTATAAACACCTGTTGTGATCCTGGATGTATCATGTACCCTGACCTGTGTTGTATGTGTAATCCTGACATGTCTCTAGCTGCTGTGTAGCTACTCACCGCCTGTGTGCCTTACCACCTACTGTGTAACCTTCCCTCGTTTCCCTGGCATGTCGTCGGAGTGCCGTTAATGCTCGTGTGTGTGGTCCATTAAAGGGCTACATAAAAGAGCATCTTTGTGCAAAACCATCTCACCTCATCTCCACCACTATGGTGCCTGGATCTACCAAGCACTATAATGTGCTTATTCCCAATCTTCACCTGTGGTTTATAAGTTTCCTGTATATCTTTAAAATCTCGACATCACCCGTCATAGAAACGTGGATAACTCGGAACACGTTCAGTGCGTCTTCTTTCAAAGGCACTCAAAACCCTTTTGATTTTACTATCGGAACACTGCAGAGTACTAGTGACGCGAGGGACTGCATATTTTGCGCAATGTAAGCGTCGTACCTGTGTGTTTACGATGGCCTGCTGCAGCGTGCTCTCCGGTAAGCTCAGGTGGGCGGCCGCAGAGCCGCACTCCTCCACCAGGTATACAGGGCGCCGCAGGCCGCACCTCTTAAGCCGGAACTGGAGGCAGAAGGCAGTGAACGCTGCAGTGTACTGTGCTGTTAATATCCACACTGCACCAGCCCCCGAACCGTGTTACCTTCTGCTCCCTAAAACGCCCGTCGATGATGCTGCCGCACAGGTCGTCCATGCGCTTCCGCTCTATCACGTAATCCAGGACCAGCTCTCTGGCCGGGGGTGGGCGCAGGTGACCTGGAGGAGGGGCAGGAGGACAATCTTACAGGCAGCTACAAACGTATTCAATCCAATTCACAAAGGATGAACTGGGGTTATGAAAGTCACAGGGGGTACTGGTCTCTCAAGCTGGCCCTGGAGAAAATTACATAGGGCTGGTCAAAATTCCGGCATAAAAGGCATGTCTGAGGTGTTTATTGAATGAAGGGCAGCACTGAAATCAAGTCAATAATACTTGAGGTTTGTGTTTAAGTTTTTCCTACCTATTTTGGGAAATTATTTTTACCACAATTTAACAATATATACCGTACACTAGGAGGCATTATAGATATCTTAAAATGACATCAATGTACAAAAGAACTGACTCAGAACTTTATATGGGTCAAGTGCTTATCATCTTGAATCAGTGATGCCCCAACCCACAGCGACTGAGGGAAATGCCCCTGGTAGGGGTCGGGGGGGCGACTGCCTTCACCTGGTACAGGGGTTACTTTCTCTTTGGCCACCCACAAGAAGTCCCCCACGTTCAGCTTCCTGACGTCAAAGGTGACACCGTTCCTCTGAAGTTCCCGGACCAGCTCCTGTTTACGTGCAGCACTGCCTCTGCAACAGAGAGCAGCTCAGCTGCACAATTTCACCAGTGACTTGTCAAAAACACACGGTTCAGGACCGATCTGAGTATATGCGGCCGGGGGCACTGCTAGAGATTTTGTGCCCCACGAAAGGATAGGGTGCTTTCACATTGAAGTTCCAGAACCTGGTTCAGATTTACAAGTTCCTGGGCTGTCTTGACTAGGAACTTTTGCAACTCCTGGCCACTTTCATGTGTTGCTTTCATACCACACAACGGGAACTGGGACGTTTATGCTAAACAAGCATGGGAGACACAAAAGCTCATAGCTTAAACTTAATTTGATATGAAACTACATTATCCTCCATTATTTTCATGTGGCAAACAAGCCATTTTGTTAGTTGCTGGGGGGACTGACCACGATCAAAATACTTTACTTGTTTGACCTACAAAATTCTGATTAAAGCAGGCCAACAGACTGATCTTTTTCACAGAATAAAAAACTATGTAAAATTATCTTGCTTGTAAGTGCTGGCAAGTTTCACCGCCGACACTGATGGTATTAGACAATAACATATTGGTTAGCAAGTAAAAATTGTATCAATTGATGCATTAAATTTAATATGGGTACAAAAAAAATTCCATCTGCTCAGTTTTTGCTCTGCTAATTATATGCTTCCCCTGCACTTCCACGTAAATGTTAGCAGCAGTGCTTGTGGCCAACTAATCAGCAAGCGATCGCTGTAAGGGCCTTCCCAGTAGTTTGTGTTTGAATGGAAAGTACCTAGTCTGGAGCAGGGACTAAAAAAAGGATTCTGGAACTGCCTCCAAGGAACTACCCCCCCCCCCTTGGAGTTCTTAATGTCACCCCTCTAACACCCACGAAGCTCTGAGATGCTGGCCTATTCTCAATGGAGGAGGGATTCATTTGCACATCCCAGCTAACTAGTGTACGAGTAGCTCCAAGGGCTCGCCTGCAGAGATACAGCACGTCAGCAGTCTGACCCAGCTCTCCCGTATGGTACTCTACGGCCCAGGGAGTGACAAATGGCCATGAGGTGACCGTGCCTGTTGAAGCAGCACACAAACTCTGGCCTTGATGCTTCCTGGCACATATAGGGCACATAGCTATCTACTGTAATCAGCAAGAATAAGCTAGACTGAATTGGAGCAAAAACATAGGTATCGGGGGACACCATGGTTTATATGGGAAAAATAATAAACCAAAACACAGCGAAGGAATTAATACACTCAGAGCATCTGTGTAAGGCCATCTGCTCACCCTGTTGTCTCAATGAAGTCCACACATAGTATGATGTCATAGCCGCCTGGCAGAAGGATGCCGTCAGCTGCCCTCATGTCAGGTCCTGCAGCCTGGGGTTTTCCTGAGATACTCATCCCAGCCTCCACACTTTGCTTCTGGGCCACAGTTACAATAGGTTCCGGTCTGTGTGCGGTACTGCTGGAACGGACAGATATTTTGACTTTACCACAAAATATACAGAAAGAAAATTTAATCAGATGTCGGTGTCAGAATGACCTGACCACCAATTTTCTTTATATACCAGTCCCCCTCCTGCTCATCCTCTGTCAAATCTATAGCAGCTGGGGGGCCCAGGGACATGTCTTCCTGATCTCCAGATGTCTGCTGCTGCTCCTCCTCCTTGTCGCTGGACTCCAGTCGCTGTGCCAAAGCCATGCCTAACTCTGTCAGCGAGTACCTGTGTGTAGAGGCAGCAGATTATAGCCATGTGAACCCACAGCGATTAATAGTAGAACCTCTAGTGTTTTCTTTTTTATTTTTTTAACCCGCCAGCAGTGACATCGCAGTATCGCACCTTTCCTTTCTGCTAACTGGCCACTGCATTAGCATACTGTTCAACTATCAAGAAAACAATGGGACAGTTATTAAATCTTTGCAGCCGCAGAGTTGCTGACAGCTCTAAAAAGCCACAAAACTCATAATTCAGCCATGCATATCATATTTTTGTGCTCATTGATTCAAGTATTTGTTATGATAGATTAATGTGAAAATAATCTTAGTCCTACACTGCTAATAAAAGAAAAGCCTCGCTTTAACACAATTACCAAAGTATTACAATTGGGTTTGGTCGAGATTATTTATGGTCAACTTATGGTTGAATACCCGTGTCACTTTTTTTTCATATTTATTGAATCGTTTTATATTTGTCGGAGCAACAATACAAATGGAATGGCAAGGTGCCTTAACTGAAAACCTAACATTTTTTAATTGTTTCACTTGGGTTGACATATAAAAAAATAATATTGCTTTATAGAGTTGTTAAGTAGAGATATGAACACAAAATCACCAGTAAAATATTATATAATCTATTCATCTGATATCTTACGAAATACATGCCGCGTTTGAAAACTTCTCAGCTTTACGATTCCATGACAGAGCAGCCTCTATTAGGAACACTATGGCTTTTTATTTAAAGGTGTCAGATTCGCTGAAGTATGTCTGCTTGGCGGTTAAAGGAGGCTGACGCTCATCGGCATGAGAAACGGCCGTTCAAGCATTGAGGGTGCTGGAGAACCAAGAAGAAAAGACCTTTCCTGTCAGTGATAAACATCTACATCAGCTGCATCCCAGATCTATAACTAGTTTGTTTACAGCTCATTCCTTTAAGAAGCTCGCAAAGGCCCACCTGGCTGGATTGTGAGTCTTCAGCAGAAGGTCCCTTTGTAAGAGTGTGCTCACCGATGACCAGGCTGTGTACTTACTGCCCAAACTGGGCTGCAAAATAGAGATGTGAAGATAACAACCGTCTTTAGCTAAATATACTGTGACAGATGCCATGGGCAAGTTGGGTAACTGGATCTATATTACATCAAGAAACATTTTTTATATCACTAATACCTGTACCAAGTTATCAGTCTGTTTGGCTTTCAGACTCACCACAGTGAAGGACGTGTCACACAGCGGCTGAGCTTCTCTCTGCAGGTCCAGCTTGGACAGGTAGCCTTTGCTTCCAGGAATCTGCAGCCAGAGGTGCAGCCATAAGAAATGTGAAGCCTCTTAAGGCACAATCACGCATCAGTGGTCACCATAAGGATGAAACCTCTGACAAAAGGTGAAAGAAACGGACAGTTAAGCGACCCCAGTACCTGACAGTGCCTGTAAAGGGCGAGGAGGACAGCGTAGCCACCGGAGCGTTTCTGTGGAACATACTCTCTCCTCTTCCTACCTGCTTTCTCAATCCCTCCATCACCCGGGAGTCGCTTTGGGGCCCTGCTTCCCTGGGCACATTTAACAGAGAGGACGTCATGAAGACAAATGCAGGACATCATTAATGTCAAACTGCTTCTGCCTGGTGGAATAATATCATTCTGAAATGTTACCTATTGTATGCTTAAAAGATAGTATAAGAAAATCTTTCCCCAGTAATGATCAATCCTGCTGGCAACAAACACAGTTGCCTAGAGCGCCATCTGCTGGGAGAGCGCCTACTTCGCAAACAGCGGTATCACACAGTCCAAGAGAAAATAAAACTGGGTGCTGAAGCTCACTTAGGATGCCATATCGGCGTTGAGTGACATTATCTGACCCTTTAATGCACAACTGAGGAACTGGCAGTTACAGCCGTGACCAATCTGGCGTGTGATATTATAAGGCTTTTCGGTCACACCAACAAATGTTGTGGTACCAACCAACAGTACGTATCACAGCCTCATTGTGAGAAAAGGAACAGTTCCACTATATACTATTTCCAACCTTCTTCCCTGTGGACTTTCTGGGGCTTTCAGAGGGAAGTGCGGTGGAAGCCATGTGTTGGCTAAGCCTGCGCCGTGGAGCACCACTCCTGGGCAGGGAGTGGATTGGGGCATCGGCACCTGCAGAGTGACAGCGGTAATGAGCGGAAAAACACTGCGGATAAATACAGGTTACACATATAGCCACTCATGGGTCAGGATTTGTTTTGCGTGGGGATTAACGGCAGGCCTTCACAACCCAGAGTGAGGGTTTCAGTTCTCCAATGGCCTGCCGGCCCGGCTTGCTTTGCATCACAGAGCTTGACCACTCCCAGCACCTGGATTTCCCCCTCCCATCAAGAGAGCTTTGTGGCCCCAGCCCACAAGCTGGCCTGCCTCAGCACACCTTCACTGCCTCTACATTCCCCTCTTTCTCACCGTGCTCCTTGTAGTGCTTCTGTAGCCGATCATCCAGGAGTTTGCAAATCCCGTCGCCGAAGTTCTGCAGGATCTTGGCCTCTCTGCCGTTTTTTAGTGGAAGAGGGTACTTCTTCAAAGAGCCGATAGCCTTGGTGTCAAAATCACATTTACATTTGAAAAATAATGGCACATTAGTCATTGTCCAGTTGGCTCTCATTACTATTTATCAGCGCCTCTATATCTGACGTCATTGCTGATGGTACACCAATGATGTGAAAGCGATATTCCGTCATCTTAAATGGTACGCAACACATTTACCGTCTCTCTAAAAACTTGCCTGGTTCCATCCCCAAGATCTGTGGATGAGTGGGGAATTTTAATCTTTTCATTATTTTAAAACAACGTTAAAATCACGGTTACCAACGTGCAGTTCTTTATACATAACCGCCTTATAGAGAGGGATGTGGTAATTACTGACATATTTCTCAATAATGCAAGAGCATCTCCGCCAGATTTACACCTAGCAGTTACTGACTGAAACACTAACCACTAAATACCACCTGCTTTTGTCATCCAGGGCCGCAGCTCGTACAAACACAGTATCTCCGCACGGCTGACCCACCTTCTGGTAGACGTGCTGTGTTTTTAGCCCCCTTTCTCTGGCTTGGTCCCTCAGCTCGGTCAGCCAGCGCAGGAAAAGGGGGTTTGGACACGGGGACAGTTTTCGCTTCCGACCCAGGCGGACCGGCTCAGACGATGGCATCACGCTACATACTAGAAGATTCAAAGAAATACTACAATGACTATAACCGATAGTAATACATGCGTACTCCAGAATCACCAATATATACATCAAGGTGGGCAACATTAAAAACAAATAGCTAGTTCCTAATACCATACATAACAATTGTTTTCATGACGTTATCTAATTGGAACGCATGCAAACGTTATAAACTGCTTACAGTCAGTGGAGGACAAGGCAAATAAATAATACAGATATCTAAACGAACATAGCTTGATTATGCTCCCATTTCGCCGTACCGCCTCGTTATTCAAAAGGGAAACCCTCTAGATGTCGCAGCAGATTATATCGCAGCGCCACCTACAGCCTCGGGTGTGCAAATGTGAAGGAAGTCCGCAGCTCTTATGCAAACGCGGGGGTGGGGGGGAGTAGATGGCGCTCCATGCTCCATCCACAGAACGCAGATCGTCTCTAGGTTTTGCTTCTGTTTCACAATGAAGTATATTACAGCTGTATGCTTTTAACA
>JAABNY020000002.1:24437429-24453696 GCA_015164015.2 Brevimyrus niger | reverse complement strand
CACTTATGGATATGGAATCACACATGTTATTTTCTTATATGGATAATACACATCTGGCCTGTGTTGAACTTAATCATTTAAAGTGGATGTTCATCAGCAGCTGGCGGGGACTGTTTCATAGAGAGCTTTGACGTAGTGTTACTACTTGAGTTTCGTGGTGACACCTGGGAATCCTCCGCTGGAATGTCAGGAGAGCTCCACTGCTGGATTCCATTGACAAGACTCAACAGAACCCTGGAATCTGCCTCACAATACATCCACCCACACACAGGCACCTCCTGATTTACCTATGTGAACAAAGGATCTCTGATGTGCTCGGAAGAGAAGCAGTCAATGTCAATGAAACGTGGCACGAACTGGAAATAAAGACAAATAGACGACACACTTAAGTCATGGAAAGTCAGTTTACTGTTGAGCAATCCCACAACAATCGTTAGCGCACTGGCCTACATGTAGCACAGTCTGCTTCCACTCAGTACATAGCAACAGCGAAGCCACACATTTGCGGTAGGATTGTACAGAGCCTGTGCAGGCGACCACAGTATTCGGCAATGTGTTACAACACAAGATCAAGCAGTGTGTATAGAATTCAAGTTCATACACAGTCTGTAACACCACAGCACAGACAGCGTGCATCTTAACCGCTGAACCATGAGTCAGACAGCCCATTAAAAAGTAGCGTACCACACATGAAATGTATTGCACAATATGGCACAATAACGTGGCGGTGAGCCAAATGCAGTTGACTGCCCAGACATGAGAGGAGCAGCAATTCAGGTCTGTGTTTCACCACCCAGCTCACCTTAACCTAGTCAGCGGGAAACCCTTTTGATAGAATACAGAACCAGAGCCTGACACATCATCCTGACACGCGGTCAGATACAAAAACAAACCTGTGTTTCTTGCTGTCGAATGTCACATTTGCAAAGTCTTAGATCAAGTCCATAGAATTTTAAAAAACAAGAATATATTTCTTTTTTGTAAACAGTAAAAACAACACCCCCCATAAATAATAATATCTCTCTATACATATAAAACACAGCTGGAAATAGTAATCTCAAGCATACTTCTGTTATATGTTCCCTTTTCACATACAAGGCTGCTAACAGACTCAATGACTCATTCTCTTACTGCTTCATACACACTTAGTTTTGTACACAAAGGGAACTTGCCGTAGATCCTCCTCAAACTCTTCCAGAATGTAGCCAAGAAAGTTACACCATGACATTGCAGATAACATCCACAAATTCACCTCAATTTTATTGTATAGAATAACATGCTAGAAAGGAAAATATATATCTTATCCCAAACTGAAATCCTGTTTCAGTTCAGCCCTGGCATACTCCCGATTACCTATCACACTCCCACATCATACATGTTTCACATGTATGTCTAGTGTTCCCAACCTTTACATGTAAATTAAGATGTAAACTTCATTGCACAGTACTTCCAGTCTTGCTTTAAAGAAATGGCATTAGTGTGTCCTATCTGTGATTTTTTTTAAATCACATGTTAGAATATGGCAGTGGATCAGAACAATAGTTTACCCGGCTAATAAATTTGCAGCTACTTATGATTAGTCAACTCGAAAGATTAATATCAAAAAAATGCATTTAAGTATAGTCAGATCTATATCTTTTTTTTTAACATTAGCCCAGCAAATGTATGTTTGCAATATAGTGACCGATCCTTTGGTCCATTTGATTTTGTTCAAAATCACAAGTGAGTCACATGCTCAGTATGTAGTGTTTCCCTATTTTAAGAGACTGTTTGAATGTGAAAAGGAGGCCTTGGTATGAATTCTGTACAGAAAAGATTAAAAAATATAGAAGAAAGCCAGTTTAATCTACCCATATTATAAGTTGTTTGTTGATCTAAAACTTGAGAGTTAAAAAAGACGTTATACAAAATGTTTTACATTTCATACCATTGAAGATGCACTGTGGCAGCCAGCTGTGAGATGGCAGGCAATGTGACAAAATGATAATCGTGGCTGTGACACCTTGAGGTCATTCTTCTGTGGCTGGTTAATATTATTGGTTTTAGTTTCAACAAAATGTTGAATTTAGTGTTCCAAAACAGTATTCCTAAAGTATGGCTAAGATGTGAAACAAAGTGCATTCAAGACATCGACAAAAACCAAAACTCATCTGGAATGCTGCGAAATGCAGCTACTATCGTAGCCGGGCTACAGCACGAGACATATGAAACTAATTAGAATTTGTGCTAATCTTATATGTCTGTGTCCGTCAGAAAATAAAAACACAGGATTGTATCAATAATGACAAGAAATTTACAGTGTCATAGGAGTGTTTAAAATTCTCCTTTGCTTTAGTGTATAAATCATTGATCACCCCTCCTTCCCTCCCTCACTGACTCTACCTCCCCCCAGATTCGGCCATATCATCACTGTCAGGGTAGTTCTGAGACTGCGGGGAGCTGGAGGTAGTAGACATGTCTTCCATATCCACACCCCTGAACTGGTCCACTGTCATCCCCAGCTTGCGAGCTCCCTTGGACTTGAGCAGGGCACTGTGGGGGTGCAGGGCCTGCAGGTGGCGCAGCAGGGAGTCCTGCGTGGCGGCTGTGTGGCCGCAGTCCTCGCACACGTACAGCTTGCTGCGGCGCTCCTTGTAGGCGTACTGCTGGACGATGCCGTGAATCTTCTTCATGTGCGACTCCAGCGAGCAGCGCTGAGTGAAGGCCTTGTCACACTGGTTGCACTTGTACGGCCGCACGCCTGCAGCGATGGGAAAGGAACATGCGACACGGAATGAGCCGGCATGTAGCTTGTCAGCACGCTTTACGCCGCCCTGTGACGCATCTGGCTGTACAAGTGACTAAACTGTAACTGCTGTGGGGGGTGGAAAAAAAAACTCTCAGCTAACTTGGTTTCAGGGAAGATAATCAATATAATTCAAATGAATAATGACACTAAATTAGCCTGAAGGACTGAAAACAATTCAGAGAAACAGAGGCTGTCTTGAGGATGAAAAAGAGAATCACATAGTGTCAATTCCAACCAGGTCCCTTTACCTCCAGTGAAGATAATCCTGGATTAGTAACAACATGTGTGTTTTAAAAGCAGTTTGCGTGTGTCAGTGCTATCAGATTCTGGAGGTTTTAATGCACAAGATCGGGCGTTGCTTTTAGCAGCTGTGCTCAGAAGTGTGATTAAATTCTAAATGTTTCTGGTGCCTAAAGATGACTTTATTTACACAGTATACTGTACATTGTAAATGGAGTTACTTACCACCTGAGTGGATGTCAATAAAGACTTATTGCTTGGAAAATATACAATACAAGGTGGGCCTGGAGTCCGTCCAGATACAAGGCAGTGGATACTCTAGAGAAGGTGCCAGTTCATATCACAGCACACGCGCAAACAAAGGGCAATTTAGAGACGGCTGTCAAGCTAAACCGCGAGTCTTTTTACTATGTGAGAGAGCAGGAGTGCCCAGAATAGCACTACACAGGGACAAGTCACCAGTCAGAGCTAGGAAGCGTGGAGGTGTGCAGTTACAGCGCCTCCCACTGAGTCACTGCTTTTTCTTATTGGCAATTTATTAAATTGTCCCGAAACTCAATAAATATACTGAGATGTGAATCTGAAGCTAACAAAACGACTGGGTAAAAAAATAAGTTTTACTCATCATTAATAGGTGCAATTAGTCAGAGATCATTGCACGATTTGCCCATCTAAACCTCGAAGTGTGGTGGTAAAGTTCAGGGGAGCCCACCTGTATGGGTGCGGACATGCCTCTTGAGGTCAAACGTGTCGTTGAATCCCTTCCCGCAGAAGCTGCATGGGTGCCTCTTAGTCTCATTGTGGCACTTAAGGTGCCGATTTAGCATGCGCTGGAATTGAAAGGTCTTCTGGCACACCTGGCACTCAAACTGGCCCGCGCCGGCAGTGGAAACGGGAGCCGAGACGGGAACCTCGCTGGGAAGCTCACCTGTCGTGACCTACAGAAAGAAAAGGAGACATTGTGATTGAGTGACGCAGCGGTCACGAGAGTGACTGTGTCTAGTTTCAGACATACCAATGTATGTAACAACTGACTGGCCACTTACGTTTCTCTCCAATAAGTCTTGGTCGGATTGATAACAGTGAGGTAGAAAAGCATGCATTTAGCCTTATGTCCAGGTTCTGGGTGCTTAGATTCCACACTCTTACACTACAAGCCTAAATTTCCTAACAACTTACTCTATGCCAGTGTATCCCAATCTGATCCTTGGGGACCCACAGACAGTCCATGTTGATGCTCCCTCCCAGCTCCCTGAACAAAAATGTGGACTGTCGAGAAGAGAGTTGGGAGGTAGCAAAAACATGGACCAACTAGGGGTCCCCGAGAAGTGGATTTGGATACAGTGCTCTATGCTCTTTCCGCCGCTACTTCTTCCGTTCTTCCGCAGTCCTCACCTTAATCTTTGAGCGGATGTAGGTGCTGCCCTGTGCCCTCTTTGGACTCTCAGGTTCCGGGCTTTGCTGCTGGCCCTGGGCAGAGCAGGACGGGAGCTCGGCCGTGTGGGCGGGCCGCAAGGCTTCCTGGGTAATTGTCAGCTGGTATCGGCTCAGCTCAGCAGTGCTGGCCTCAGACTCCTCCACGCAGAGAGACGGAACAATGGACACTTGGGAAGGAGTGAGAGAGAACATGCACAATAAATATGCATGGAGTTACAGACTACTTAAGCTACAGCAACAAATACTTTTCTCTTTTTATTAGGACATGTTGCACCTTCACATTATTACAGGTGAAAAGCTGAAACTGGATTATTAAGTGGGTACATGTGTCAAATTGAGCTATGGAAGTAAATAGATTGTTTCAGCAAGCATAATAAATAACATAAAATTAACATGTATTAATCAAGTAAATCTGCATATACTGTTCAAGTAACTAAAGAATATGTCATAAAAATGTACGTATAGAATACACACACACATATACACACAACTGGATGGTGGTTATATAAAGTTAAAAGATTATGTAATGATAATTCAGTTGTATTTACTTAATTTAATCATAATACACATTTACTACTGTACAGCACACCTGTCTAACTTAAAATATCTTGCTAAGCTTTAGAAGTGGGGAACAGGTGACCCCATAGGGTGACCGGCTGATGATGGGTGTGCACGAGAAGCAGGACTTTGTGTCTGTGCTGCTGTAGGTTCGTGTCATTCACTCATGTTACTGCTCTACCTGTCTGACCAGCCCAGCCAGAGGTACAGGCTCACCAGAATTACTCACTCCATACACAGCAATAACTGTCCACACTGCTACACAAAAGAAGCATGAAAAATAAAATACCTGCTCTCACATAACATGGATACCCTTCTGTACCTAGTACAGTATTATCACACATGTTTACCATTATCATCGTATCTGTCGTGGTAACAAACCAGTGCGCTTATCCTTGCATCTGTATTAAGTATAAATAGTCTTTCGTGTGGCAAAGTTAACAGATAAGATCCATGAGTAATTAAAAATAATAATAAAACGCAAGTGAATAGGATGATTACGACAGTGGGCCTACACATAATTTTTATCCTGAATTTTGTACAGTGTAAAACGATGCAAAATATCGCAAAAGGTAAAGGAATAGTGCAAAAAATCATATGATCCCCGACTATTTGCGACTCTCACCGAATCCATTTGTTGATACTGCCTGAAGTCGATCAGATAAAATTGCAAATTGTCTTGCAAATAAGAGCGGCTGTGTCACTAACGGTATACTGTTAATTCACCATCGGTGTTTCCTTTCACCTCGACAGTTACTAGAGGCCTAAGACTTTTTCTCCGAAAATACGGGTCTCATTTCATACATGTTTAAGTAGCTGAGCATCGTTTTAGAGCAATTGGCGTAATAGGGTAAATCGCGACCCCCCACTTACGAACATGTTCATTCTTGCGCCCCCCGCCCCCAGTGAGTCAAGCGGCTACGGGCGTGGCAGCCAGAATTCACTGTACAGTTTAAATACACCCGGACAAAACTAATTGATATTGACACTGACAGAGAATGTTTGGCCAGGAAGATATTAGTAAGGTGAACGATGACATATTTATTAAAACTTCATCGCTTGTGATCTTAAATGCAAAGGGGGGCGGGGGGGGGGGGGGAGCGATCCGTCAGCACCTGGTCTTTTCCAGTTCAGCCTAATCTCTGCTGTTTACACACCCCTCCCTGCCACGCACCCACACCCGATCCGTCCGTTTCCAACGACAACCGGACAATGGCATCAATAAATTGGGGATGGCTTAGCCTATGGCACAGTGGGGGTTGGGAATATGAATGAAAATGTGTTTTATTATTTTTATGGCATAGGCTATGCACAACTGTTGAATAGAAGGCGATTTTAATCGAATTTTATAAATACGTTAAAAGGTAAACCTAAAAATAATTCAAAATTCTGTTTAAAAACAAAAAATCGTACAATCTCTCCGACTTAAACCATAGCTTTAAGCTGTCTAAAATTTAATCATATTGTAATATATTTACATTTTGCACATGTACATTACAATATATTACAACTGATTTATCCAGCAAGAACTGAAGCCCGTGACGCAAATAAATTTTTAATGACATGTTGTGAAAAATTATTAATATTATAGCAAGAGAATGCTCCTTTTAACGGTTTTATAATTTGTAATATGCCATTGTTCAATAAAAACAGACGTAAAAATAAATATTCAAGATCAAATAACAAGCTACTTTTCTTATCTTTCGGAAACGATACAATGGGAACGAAGCCCTAGTTACGTCACAATATAGCACCTTTAATAACAATTTAGATTCTAATAATTGCTACTCTTTTTAACCAGACAAGTAACAAAGACAATAGTTTAGGATGTTCAAGAAAGGATGTTCTTATTAAAAACAAACAGTAATTTGTAACTTAAAACCATAACTAACCAATCACCATCAAGCTGGCAACTACCTTTCTTGTTCACTGATTTATTTTTTTCACTTCACCTTTTTAGACTTACTTTTTAAATTGTCTAGTTATCAAATGTTTTACTTTGGTGGCAGGTCCACGACTATAGTAAGACAATCAATTTATAGGGCTTGGTATTAGTACAGTCTAGGGACAATCTGCAAGAAAGGATAAACGCAAAGAAAGAAAGAAAAAAAAACGCCAGAGGAGTGAAAGTCTACGAGCGAACGGGTCGTGCCGTGTTTACTAAAGGTGTAGTGAAGGGGAAGGCGGGTGCGCCGCGCAGTCCGTTATTTCCTTCACTGCACTAAATATTAACCAGACCAGGAGCCGCCAGCCATGCAAAAGCCGATGCACACTTACACCCGCCGAGCTGCAAGCGGGCAGCTCCGCAGAGATAACAATTGCAGAGTCGGACACACAAGGCACATGCTTGAAAAGTAAGTAAACAGTAAGTGTACTTGCCTTGCCTGCAATGCCAGGGGATCGCGTTTAGCGGATAAACAAGCCAAACCTTGAAGCGTGATGAACACATATAGGACGAAGGCTGCTCGGATAAATAAACGCGTACGCTTTACGTTGTAATTCAGAAGTTATCGTGAGAATACACAATAAAAGGTGACTGCTATGCCAACCACAGGGAAATTACAGCGCAGTACAATTAACATACCTGTAGCGGGAACAAGTGAAACAGGCACGACTCCCCTGTCAGGTAAACTATATAACCGCAAGAACTGAAAGTCTCTTTGAAGCACAGTGTCACTCTATACATACCCCTACGAATTGGAGACGAGTTTAATTGATGTACTTTATGGTATCATTGTGTACAATATATTTCATTTAACAAATATTGCATTATGTGAAATTCAGTGTGTATTCTCAGTGTGTGAAATTCAGATAAGCTACTTAATTATGGCCTTTACTGTAGGTTACAATATAAAACCGTCCGATTATACATAAAACGCGACAGAATTTCTGTTTTGGGCATATTTCTGATTATTTAAACAGGAGATGAATTTCAATGGCACATTAGAATGAAATAGGCCTATATAAAATACATTATCTTCTATAAATACACCATATTTAACGTCCTACGAACAGCCATTAAAATCACTGTGCATTGAAATAATTGTAATAATAGATAAAGGTAATCTCTCTTAAATCACTAGTATTTAAAGTCCATATTAGAAAAAAAACACCACACATGGGGCCTATGTTAAAAGATATTTGTTCAGATAGATAGGCTACAGTCAGAACTGGACTATTTATTAGTCTGTACCGAATTATGGCATTACATGGGCTGTTAATGTTACATATACAAACACAGGATTCAAAAACAAAATACGAAATTAAACACATAACATCCTTGAACACACGCCACATCGCATCATTCTAAGTCAAACAGTCATGCATCAGTACATTTCTGCACACGCAATATTGCAGGTGCCATCTGTAAGGAATATCCTAGACTAAGCTGTTAATTGCACAATCTTGGTAATATTGTTGTTGCCCATATCTGTTCAAAGTTGAGTATCGTGAATGTAATCGGAGCTCTGCTAAAGTAGTCAATGATTAAATAGGGGCTCTTTTATACGACCGAACATGGAAAGAAGCACTATTGCCAATAAATGAGTGACGACGGTGGCATTCCGTTATGCAATTAGTTTTCTGATGCAGCGTCAACCTGGACTTCACCTGGATGCATCGTATAGGTTCTAGATACTAAAACAAAATGCGTAATACATAAGATTGTTTCTTAAAATAATTCATCTGAAGATTAATTAAATTAAATTAACGGTGTGCCTGAGAGAAACGATTTATGTGTCGGATCATAGTAAATCTAAAAACAATCTTAACTCAGTGTGGCCCAAGCAAATCATGTCCGTAGATAGGAGGCAAGTTTCACTCTATAAGGAAGCAAGGCAGGTCTGAAGGTCAACAATGAATAGTAACGGCTCTACAATCCCTTATTTAACGTATGTACGCACTCGCCTACATGCACTTAAGCAAAACACATAAAGGTTGAGTTACCGCATAAAAATAATTAAACACAACAACAGGGCCTAAAAGAGGTTGACTTTTCAGAATTATTTACTGTCAGAAAATATTTTACAGACACCAACAGAAGACAGAATTAATATAACAATATATTTTAATTCAGAACTTGATTGTGTTAATAAACATGAAATTCATGAACATGATTATGTGTAATACTTTATTATTATTCAAATTATCTGTGTAAAACATTCAACATAGTTCTGCTGCTGTAAATTATGAATATGCATTTTATCATTTTACCTGGAATGTAAATGTCTCCACGCTCGTGATCTGGACGTTCGCTCCAGTTCCGTTTGCCCGGCGAAATACTTGCTTTTTTCACAAGAAAGGCTCGGGGCATGGTTTCTCTGTCTTCTTCTCCGCTACTTTTCAGGTATTAAATCCAACTGTTGATTTCCCGAAATAATAAATTACGAAACCGTGATCTGAAATGCCGGAGTCACCGAAGAAATAAATTTCGTTGCGATACACTTGATTTAAGTTATAAGGATCATTTGCTCGGCTACATAACAGAAAAAAGTCTCGGTTTTTTTCAAGCACTCCTCCCTCTTTCTCTTCCTCTACAAACTTAAACACTTTTCCCGTTCTTTAGTACGTTCCCAGTGTGTCTATCTTTTCCTTAATTGTGTCTTTCTTAGCTCTGTTTCAGCTTCATTGATGAGAGGTTTCGCAGGTAACGGAGGATCGATGCATCCGGACAGGTAGAAGTAATAACGGAGAGAAGTAAAAAGCGCCAGTTACATGTTCGGACCCACACTGCGAATTCAAAGGCTGAAGCGCAGGTACACTACTGAGCAGGAAACAGGTATGACCGCGCATGCGTCTGGAAATAACGGTGACAACAAACCTGATCGAGGCAAGTCGAAGTTCTACCTGTTCGACCGGTTTTCTTCTTCAGCAGCCTGGAAACGGAGAGGGAGAAGCGGTAGACGCAAAAAAAAGACTAGCGAGAACGGTAAATTGTGGCGGAGCGCTGTAAAACGTGACATTCACATAAGAAATAGATACAACCATGATTATGGCTTATTAACGGAGATACACTTCATTCATATAAGTATTTCATAAAAGACGCCCTTAAGAAGAGGGGCGGAGGTTACATAACTCATAGCTAATAATAGGCTATTTTTGTATGCAGAAAAAATACACAAAACAATGTAGTGCAATGCACAAGTCATTCACTCAAAACACGCAGAAACACTTGGAAGTTGTTAGCCTACTGTATTTTGTTTCAACTGTTTTTGTTGTTATTGAGTAATTATTTGTAATACTGCAGTAATGTGTGAGACTAACGTGCGGGAGAGACTGTTTCGTTCAGTATAGCTGGTGTGACCAAAGCAAAAACAGATTCTTTATTGGGGCGTGGGTTGTATGCATAGAAAGCGCGGAGGTGTGTGTTTTTGCAAAACCGGTAACGTGAAAGAAGTGTACTGTATTAGGCCTACATATGCTGTACATGTGTAATTACTTCTTTTCTTAAAAATTAGTCTAATTTCCATAGCTGCTACTCTGGATATCTGCTGCCGCACCCTATTTACAAATGTATACGTATTAATTTACTTTAATTGTATCTTATGGATTTTGGTCCGTTTAGTTTGCTCGAATTTTGTATTTATATGACAGAAAGGTCTAAAATGATTATTGTTGTTGCTGACGATATTGTTGTTAATAGCCACCAAAATCAATTATGTGTTTCCAACATATACCTATATGTATTTATTCATTTTAACGGGCCTTTCCAAATATAAACAAAAGTATAATCTGGAAAACTTACATTGTGTGTGATTCCTGATAATCTACTTTTAATTACATTACTCCTTTTTATGGTAGTTGTTATGGTGACATGTGTCACATGGCTGAGACACAATATCATGCAAATTTGAGTTACTAAATGGGGAAGAGTCACTTGCACCCATAGCCTCCCGGATAGACTCCGGACCCTCCATTACCCTAAATAGGACAATCGGGTACAGAACGGATGGATAAAAGGGGAAAGATGTGTTGCTTCGTATTGTGTCATAAGGATGTTGCATCAGCAAACTCATCCAACTGTTTTATATCACTTATCCACAGCATGGTTAAGGGGAGTGTGGGTCCCAGAAAGCTTAATTGATGAATCAGGTGACACCCTGAATGAAATTCCAAATTAAA
The DNA here is from genome assembly GCA_015164015.2 of Brevimyrus niger. Taxonomy (NCBI): domain Eukaryota; kingdom Metazoa; phylum Chordata; class Actinopteri; order Osteoglossiformes; family Mormyridae; genus Brevimyrus; species Brevimyrus niger. The sequence continues at coordinate 24,442,553 of JAABNY020000002.1, read as the reverse complement.
ATTAGCTAATGGTGAATAGGTAGACCACAATAAAAATATTATATTTCCAAAGCTTCTTATAATACAAACATTAAAATTTTTCCATGGTATTATACAATATTTTGGAAAAGAAACATACTGTAGAATAACATAAATGATAAAAAGTACAATCTATCACTTGGACAAAAAGATTGCATTAGTTTAAAAGGGGAAAAAATAGTTGATGACCTTTTTTCTAATTCTTTTGCTTTCTCTGAGGAACTGGTTGAAGGAATCTACCTGATCTGGGTAGACCGCTTAAAGAAAACTACTTTCTGAGAATGAGTGAGCCATGCGGGGAGAGAGATATTTTGTACAGAAGCCAGAATTAGAGGGAGAACAAAGTGGGTAGGGTGGCTGCCCTTCAGAATGAATGGTATGTTACCAGGGCTGTCAGATTGGTCGGCTCAAACACACACCTCTCCTTCCTCATCACCCCTAATTCATCAGTCTCTTTTAACTGCTGACTTCTGGCATCTCTTTGTGTCTTTAACAGAAACTGGTTTTATGGACACCAGAGTCATGCAATCATTCAATTTTGGGGAAAAAAGTAAATAAAATATATTGTGAAAAGTGTAACTGGCATATTCTTCTTACCTTCAAATATATTCCAGTCTAAAGTCTGCTACCCTAGGGGCAGTTGTTTGACTTTTTCAGTTTCAGTACAAACCTTACAGCAGGAACTGAATTAATACACCATCTCTTTTTTAAAAATGTATACCTTCCCAGGTTGTATTAAGCCAGTCCTTAGTGTCTTTGAACTGACCTGGCAACAATGAGCTTGTAGCGAGTTTAATAAACCAAAGTAACATACTACGGCATATGTGAAGCAATTCCATATGTTTTTTTCTGTAATTATTGCTTCATGTTTACTCATTTGCCACTGAATGTAAATACTTGCAATCTCTCAAAAAATAAGTGGCTTCACTTACTGTTTGGGCAATGTGACTGTTATCTGATATATCACCATGTTAACGAACAAGTGCAATTCTATGATAAACACACTTTCTTCCTTCAACCACACTTGCGATGTCAGTGTTCAGTCGGTGCGTCGGGTTACGTGTTTGACATTTGAAGTTTTAAAGGTGTGTAGACTGACCAAGTGTTAAGACAGACGCCTGGAAAATATGAGGAGTGGTGCAGAGGAGAAACGGTAGGTGCAGAGAGCAAGGGAAACACCGAGCAGGGTGCTACACTTCAAGCTCAACCTGACTAACAGCCTTCCACTCTTGCCATTCATCTTCTTTTCCACTCACCATTCTGCTATGAGGATGGATCAGAGAAAAAGTTTATCCATTCAGACAAATGCCCAATGCTTTTTATTAAGTAGTGTACTGATCCCTTAACTTCAGTAGACGTTGTCAGGGTGTTTGATATTTCATTCACAGCTCATTCTGTTCACTAAATTCACTAAATTGGGTAAATGAGTCACAGGAAGACCAAACTGTAGCCTTTTTCAAATCTGGAAATAGCTTATACATTTTGTACTGATGAATTGGCTCCATCTTGGGCTGTTCCCTGCCTTGTGCCTGTAGCCCCCTGGACAGGCTCCGGACCCCTCGAGATGCCGAATAGGTGAAGTGGTTACAGAAAATGGATGGATGGATTATATGCCAATGTTACTTCGTGCATTTGGGGTAATACAGGCTTCCCAGTCCTCCACATTCCTTTTCTGCTCCTGTTGAAGATCTTAAATCTTCTTTTTAGTCTTTCTCCTTGCATCTTCCCATATTACTGGGAAGAATTTCAGCAATGTTCCAAGCCGCTCGTTAGTTGTTTTTAACATACATACAGTTACTGCCATTATACAGCTATCCACACCTGTTAGACCTGTTACCCTTAAAGCACTACACACAAAGCACTGAATTTCTTAAAATATTTTTGGAAGTTACTTTTACTTTCATTTCTTCCAAAAACCACATCTTACATCCAGAAAATATTGTTAAATCTTAGATTAAATGCACATCGGGAATATTTGACATAGAGTAATTTTCTGGACAACTATAAATACATAACTCCTTATCAAAAATTATTTTATAAAAGTAGTTAGTTTTTATTTATTTTTTTCCGCTAAATATCTATTTTGACATGTTGCTTTTCTTTGATCTCCTGTAATCATCATCTGCTTTCCCTCACAACAAAGTACAAAGAAACATACTAGGTTACAATACAGGGCATAACCAAAATGTGGGGAGAGATTACAATACGGTGTATAACCAAAATAGGGGAAGAGACTACAATACAGTGGATAACCAAAATGGGGGGGGGGGAGATTACAATTACAAACCTGTGTATCCAGAACAGAGCAGGCAAACTCTCCACATGCACAGCAGGGCCACACATTAAACCCACAACACTGGAGGGATGAGATCAGAGTACTAGTCATGGAGCCCTTATATTAACATACCTTATGACGTATTTAGATAAACTTTCAACACTCTTGTCCAAAGTGACATACAAGTAAGGGTCAGAGCCAGTGAGCATCTCATGAGCAGATAATGGCTGTGCTCAGGGACCCAACATTGATCTGATAATGTTGCTGACAAAAGGATTTGAACCAATGACCTTCTGAGCCCTGACACAAATCCCTCGTTAAATGAAGTAAACACGGCCGGTTACACAAATCTTCTTTTATTAATTAATTTCCTAACGGATTTCCCCTTATTGTCAAAACTTATAATTAATTAGTATAATTATAATTTTTCTTCAGAGGTTGATTAATTTCTTTTTTGACAGTCTTGCAATATCACTTTTCATCGGCTCAAGTGCTTTATGCAGCAACAAATATTTATGCCTGTCTGGTGTTTGGTGCGCCATCTAGTGAATATTGTGTAATATGACATAACTCTCTGATTTCCTGTTTCGACACGGAGAATTCTTAATCTTGACTGTTAGTCAGGGCAGGTTGGAACAAGACAGGATTTTGGAATCTGAAATACCGTTAGGATTTGGGGCAGGGAGGAGCGTGGGTGGAGTAAATTGAGGAAAAAATACAAAATGTCTGGGATGAGTGTTGTACCATTTGTACAAAAAAAAATGCTAATGTTTATTCCTTACACATGTATAGGTAATAACGCCATGTACATGTCATTGTTCATGACACACAATGAACTGTGGTGTCTTGCAGAAATGGTCTTAAAAGCGGATGGAGGTATGTAAATCTAGCAGGAAGAGAGATTCTCTAGACTGGACAACTGAACGGCCAAGTATAAGTGATGCAAGTAGAGGTAAAGCCACTGACAGTGGTACAACATGAGGTAAAGTATAGAAACTAACTTTAAAATAAAGGCACTAATTGGTTATGAGTGTGTAAAAGCAGTTTGTCTGAAATACACTTCCATATAAACACCTAGTGACTATCAGGTTAAGCTCACTTATGGCTCTGGATTCACATCAAAGGTAGGTGAGTTATGTGCTCAGGGAAGCATATCTGCACATGTATGGCCTTCCTGTTATCTTTAACAAGTTTGGCCTTTTCCTCAGCTCTCATTAACGTTTTCTTTCAGCCACAGAAATTCCTTTAACTGCACATTTTTGTTCATCACGCCATCCTGTTAACACATGACACTGCAGTGCCTTAAACTTCCTAGAGGTTGGTCTTTCTGCAGCTGCCACGTACGACACCATCAAACCACATTCAAAATGAATGAGAAGGCATTTTGGCTGTTCCAACACTTAGCCAAAAAGGGAATCTCTTGACACTGCATTTGTGCTGTATGTATTCTGTTGCAGTCACATAAGCCGTTTACAACAGAAAGCGGGCATACCTTATAAATTTGACATTGTGTACATGGCTGTCATACATCAGGGAGGCATTTACATATTGACTTCTGGTTTTTTCCCAAGTTTTTCTGTATCTTTTAAAACACATTAGGTTGTGATGCACTAGGTAAATAAACCAGAAGCCAACGGTACTTGGTTGTATTTATTCTGACTTCCAATGTTAACCCAAAATTTGATTAGATACCAATACCCTCCATGTTATTTAACTAATATATAGTTGTTCAAGTCAGACAATAGTTCCCCAAACCTGGACTTTGAAGACATAAGACAGTAAAATATACACCATTGCCATCTTGTGGACAGAATCAGTATTGCAGTACAGCACATATCCTCAAAAAAATGCACAGAACGTGCACCTGGATACATACCTCTGCATAAGCAAATGCCAAGCCTAGCAGCCTGTGACGAATGACCAAAAGCTATAAATTAATACAAATCTGAAACTACAGGGACTCAATTACTCATCCACCAGTTGCTGTACTGTCAGAAAGCATAACCTGCAATTTTTTTAATGCGTTTTAGATACAAAGTGTTGTGCTGATTGTGTTCCATCAGGTTCATGCCAGGGCCTTTCTAGCAGACAACATGCCAAAGTATCAGTCAAGACAGCTACCAAAAGTCAAACTATTTTATACCTTTTTGACACTCACAGGCCAAGGAAAGCTTACCTGATGCCCCAATTGCAGGATGGGCTTGGAGCAACATAATTTAGTTAAAATATGCAACCATTCAAAGAACAAGAGCTACACAAAATAAAGGGCATCCAAAGGTTAGTTTAGTGCTTTTTATTAGAGATCAGGGGACGATACAAAACATCCGACCATGCAGCAAATAGCCTTCACTCCATACACACGCTACTGCAATACCTTTATCATTCCATTCCAAAAGACAATATTAACTGGTTAATGAACTAAGTCAAGTCCTCAATGTGCCATGGTTTGTTTTGGTCTCAATGTTTCCAGTTTCATTTCAATATTCTACCTAAATTCTGGAATTTAAATCGACATTTATAAAAAAAAAAAAAAAAGCTCCCAAAAACCATTTGAAAACCCACTGCATGTTGTACAACACCAAGTGTGTAGCTCAATCCTAACTGAATAACAAGTTTGGCAAAAAAAAAAGGAATGAAGTTTCAAATGTAACAGCTGCTGTTCTCACCTCAGTCTAAAGGAATTTTGAAAGAAAAACCTGTTCTCATACACAGTTTAAATTTCAGTTCTACCCTATCCACGTCTAAACCATGTTTGTGTTGGTTTTATTTGTTGAGTGAACTGGAATGACAACCAATAATATTGGAAAGTAAAACTGTCAGATACCACCCCT
>JAABNY020000002.1:24385442-24437403 GCA_015164015.2 Brevimyrus niger | reverse complement strand
CCATTACCCCCACCAACCCAGAGTCCCCCCACACGCATACTTTATATCAGAATGAATAGCCAAACCCCAACACAAATACGCTTTCTGGTAGGCCCAAAGTGCAACCTGGAGTTAAACTTATAAAGGAATCCCTTCCAGAGACGTCACTGATGAGCCACCAAGCTTTTCTGCCAAGGATTTCCGGTCCTTGATGTCCTCTGGCCCATTAGCTTGCCATTCATGCTTAATGCCTAAAACAAGACAAGACAAAATATTTTACTAGACCTGCATTTCAATACCATACATGAATGTTGTGTTAACTAGCTACTTCCAGATGAGATGGGGAGCAAAGTAACAAGCCTAACTTGTAGTGAATTTCCATATCTGGATTAAGACTATACACTGAGCTCAGGCAGTACGACGACTGATTAAACAAAGGTCACAGCTAGATAAGCTGCCTGCAATAATAGTGAAACCATGTGCAGATGCAGGAAATTAATGGCATGTCAATTTTATATCAGTGACTTTTCAGACAGCAAACATTCAGCTGACTTTCAATCCATTCAATGCCATTTTAGAAGCCTGTTTTATATTTAGATAACTAAATACAAGCCTAATCTGGTCTGCTGGGAACCAACAGTTCAACCTGCATTTCCTCTTCAGTCATTCTTCCATGCAAAACACTCAATTGTAAGTCAAACGTTAAGGAATTAAAGTGATGCTTCACCAAGCAGCCAACCCTTCCTTTTAGGCTTCTAACCTGAGAATTTCTTCTTGATGGCATCCTTGGAGCTGGCAAAGATCATCTTGCTCTTCAGAGGGGCATTCTCTGGGGCCCTAAGACAGACAGTGGTTCAGCTCAAAAAGCCCATGAATAAGACATTTAAGACAACGTATTAACACACAAGCCAATCAAAACAAAACCCTTTTTACCAGAAGACGAAAACAAGGTCTTCCTTCTTCGTCTCCTTGGTCTCGTAGGTGGCATCATACAAGCCATAACGGCAGTCATTGGGAGGCAACATGTTGACGAAGTGCGAGTAGGGATCCATAATGGTGATTCCAACATCGCCCACCAAGATCTCCTTGCCTTCCTCCAGGATGATGGTCTTTTTATCATCACTCAGGCAGAAAAGCACAGCCTTCTTTCTACTCTTCTTGTCCTCCTCAGCTTTACGAACCTTCATGTCATTGAAGATCTTAATCACTTCGTCTGCTACTGTCACTCCGGAGGCCTAGAAAGGCAAGGAGGGTGGTTAGCCATCAACCAGTGATATGCTAATGCATGGTTACTCCACTCCAGCCCAGTGCTGAATAGCTACCAAGCCTAAATGACCAGGATGAGAAAATGAAAGAAAGAAAGACTTGGAAATTTTGTCCCAATATGAACACCTGACACTGACTGAAAAAATATTTCACTCTGGGGGGAAAAAAATTAACAGGAGCACGGAGTGGCCTAAAAAGCAACCTTTACAGGGCAAAGTAACACACTTAAAGACAATAAATAAAAAAAGATGGGAAGCACAGCATAGATTGCCCAATGACCTACCAATTTAGGACAAGATATGAGTATAAAACAGGTTACTGGATGGGTTTCCTTCAAGGGTGGCACTATCAAACCTATAAACACAAGTTTCTTTTAATACCAGCTACAGCACACAGTTGTTGGAGATGTAATCTATGGATATGTTTTAAAATCTACTACACAACTCGGTGCACTGTAAACATAAAGCATACAGTAAGAACAGAATCACTTCCTCAAAAACCTAGATGGGAAAGTATTAAAAGCTTGCAGAGAGCCAAAACAAAGCATTAAACTTCCTGTTCATGTGCAGCATACTTGCAAAAGACAGTTTAAAGCCGAAAGCAAATCAGTGATAAGCTGGATGGGCAGATCCCCCCCCCACACTTGTAATTCCCAAAATGTAATGACAGCAAAATGTTCTGCAATAAATGTACTTCATATATGAAATTATGCAGAATGATTGCAATGACCCCCCCAACCGAGTTAAACATAAGCAGTTGGAAGATAATTCCAACACAAAATTACCTTCCATCAATTACCTGAAATATGACAAGGGAATAACCTGCTAACTGTGCTCTTCAACAACTGGACTGAGCGTTACACTATACTGAAATATTTCTGGAGTCATTAGCACCATGGTCTCTTGTATAAAGCTATGCATCATCAATAATCAACAATAAAATAGTTGTCAACTAATTTTGACATTGCTCGGGTGCATTTTAGCTTGCCAAGTAAACAGTATGATGACATCACCTTCAAGCAATGTTAACGTTGACATGTCATGCCTAGTTCATAATTAAACTTCTGTACATCCATTACAGTCTGTAAACGGTTTTGTGTCCACAGAAACGGGTCATGTCAGCACATGCGCACAGCAGTGCTACTTCACCAGACCAGCAGGGGGCAAGTGTATTGCAATAAACACATACAAGCAGTGAAGTGAAATGGGAAAGTTTCATGAACAGTTTGGAAGTTGTTAATAGGCCAAGTACAATCATCAGCAAACAATATAACGGAAACAGCAGATTTTGTATTTCTATGCCACTGCCACTTTAGAGATTCTCTACATTGTGTAAAGGTTTTACTACAACAGTGACTTAAATACTTAATGTTTTCTTAAAGCATTTGCGTTTCTTTAAACCCCATTTTGGCCAAAATCATGAATTAGTCGATCACATGATAATTTCTCAAAATAATTTTTTGCAGCCCTACTTGCCATAAATCTGATGATTTTGTGTCTGACATTGCACAGACATTTCAAAGCCTCAAATGATTCCAATATACCTATGCACTTTACTAATACGGCTTACCAATATTTCATGAAGTCAATTATTAAAACAAGCTGGTGGTTAAATAAATGGAATGGTAAGAGTATACAGAATCAAAGCTGAATTCCACTAGCAATCCAAGAAATCTTGTTTCCCAAAAGATAGCTATTGTATTTTGATGAATTCTGGAGAGCATTTTTTTTTTTTTTTTTACATACAGGCCAGAAAAAGTACTCTTCTCAGGTGAAATCTTTTGCACAGAGCAGTAGGATGCTAGTTAAGTCTTCCATGTCAGGCAGTGTACTATTTTTACAGCGCATGATTTCAGGGTACTGAATTTTTACCACAGGCTAAGCACACTAAACAAATGGAGATAATGCTTCCTGATGAACTTAAGTCAGCAATGCTGCAAGTTTGCCTGGAGGACGCATGCAGGCACTACATGAATTCATATCATCATGGGCTGCTACTACTGACAACAGGGCTTTGGTGGTGCTTAGTCAAGCAAATCTCAATCACAATGCATGAGACTGAGGACTATTTTCATTAAGACAAAAGCAGATGAAAGCAGAGTATAACAAGGTACTACGCAACTGCAATTCACAATCGTAAAATATCAACCAGCATTGCACTAGCCGCAGGTTTTGAGCATGAAGAGGACAATGCTTATTTGGCAGATGGTTCTGCATTACTTGAGCTTTTCTATAGTTGCATACTACACAACTAACCACCAAATTAAATGTAATGGGCACCAGACTACAGAATCGTATTGATCCGCCAGAGTGTATCAAATGTGTAAATCCCCAGTGCAGGGAAAGGGTTGCTTCAAAGAGAACCTCAATTACCTGTGTACAAGCTGCCAAGCAAGAATTTAAGACAGCAGGAAGAGGTTATAAAACACAAGATAATCATTTTGTTAATGGTTAAAAAGTTTCCATATTTCTTCAGGTTGAGTCTGAACAAATTAAAAGGGACAGAATTTAATAAAGCGAGTCTGTCAAAATTTGCTAAATATTCCGCTTACAATTCTTAAGTATCCTGTTTGTTCGCGGCCTTTACGAGCATGACAGCATTTTAATTCGTGGAGTAAAAACTCCAAACACCAATATGCGGAGTGCAATTTAAAATACTATTAAACCAAAGGTTTCGATTCCTACAAAATGCGTCGGTCATGTACAACTATCTTCCCGTCACTAAAATTACTTGACAGTTTGGGTATACTGCATGAATTTCGGTTAAGAGTCGTTTGACTTGACCAAGACTAGCACTGATTTCGAGGCGAGTGAGTCAGTTTCGACACTGCAATACAGGAAATGTAGTCGGAAAAGGCTACAAAACTTCCTTTCGGATTCTCTTAAGATTTCGAAAACGCAGCCGATTAACATACGGCAAAATGGATACTGCAAGGCGCCACCATCCTACCCCAACAGCCCAAACCATGGCGACCAATTTTCAGTTTTGCTAACGGCTAGACAGACGCGAAACAAAACCGGAAATAAAAGGAAAAAAAGGCTGAGTACACGTATGGCGAATAGAGCTGACACCGGTACCAACGCCTGCTCGAGACGCGCACGCTACTAGGCCCGAAGACGGCGAATGCAATGATTTAACGTACTATATTACATTACCAAATGCAACGACAACAAACTCGCTACAAAGGCCAAAAGACCCTCATATTTTTTAACCTTTGGAAGCATGTGGTTTTAAAATAGCTATCGGAAGAAAGCAAAGAGGATTGGGAGATCGAATAGCATAGCTTCTGAGATTATAAAGTCGTGAAATTTAGTGAACAGTTGTAGAGCACATGGCAAAGAGCTGGCACATACAAGTGGTAATTCTGAACAGCAGCAAATTTGTCTGGCAGCAATTACCACCGTGCCGCATCATCTGGTCAGCCAAAGTAGCTCACGTTAACCTTGAACTTCGACGGGCAGGGGTGGCCACCGACACGACTTGTCAAAGTTGCCTGCGCGCAACCAGGAAGTCGGTCAAGCCACTTCAGACGACAGGCAAACGCCAGGTCTCTCCTGAAGAACCGGCGAAGGGTTGCTCAAGTCATTAGATGTCACCTTTTGTGCATTGGTTAACATACGTGCCTAAGTAAAATATCGGAGATGCTACGGAAACATGGGACCCCGATCGTACAGCGAGAAGTAGATTAGGGTGGGGCCGTGAGCACATCGTTACTCCGTGTGAGAATCGGCCACATTCGCTAAAAACTGCAGCAACGGCCGCCTGCAAAGTCAAACAGATCAGCTGAAATATTGACAATCAATACGCAAAATTGGCAAACGTTGTGCACCGGCCAGTTAACCGTTCAGTCGCCCACAGAGTCAGAAAGTCACAAGAAAAACAAAGCAATCTGCATTTCCTAGCCGAGACAGACTTAATTTACTCAAATCCGACAATCACAACGAGCCGAAGAACGGGCGGTAGACTGAGGTGGAGGCCTATCGACTCATTTTAATAAGACGCCAAAACAGACCTACACATACCGAGCTAGGCCTCAACTTGCCCAGAGAGAACGAAAACGAGGAAATGGCGCCAGTTGTCTCGTCGTTTTGTTGCTTCCTTTATATACCGTTATATATATACGTGTGTGGTTTAATGAAGTAAACAAGAAGAGAAACAGCTACAAAACATATTCCCTGTATCACTTAATCCGTACACAAACATTTTATAAAAAAATAAGTCAGATTAGTCACCACCTGACTTGTTTTCTGTCAAGTGCATAGCCAGTGGAAGAGTGAGAAAAAAAGCAAGCAAAACTAGGAAGTGCCCTACTGCAGCTCTAATACATGCGGGCTATTACAACACAAAAACCAAAACCCGCTACATGGCTAAAGCACTAAAACATTTGGATTATGTTGTTATACATATACATATTCCTAAATGAAGGCAGAGGCGTTAAAATGTGAACGTACCATGGTAGTTTCTCTGTACGAGTTCGTCGGCGTCTGGCTCGCGATTGAATGAGCTCGAGTGCAGTGCCTCAGTATGACTCGCTACGCCTCGCGGACGCGCCCAGCTGTGCGTGCTTCGCAGCTGTGGGTGGGAGCGCACATCCGGGTTTGGAGACCCTGTGCTTCTATCGGAGAGGATAGTGGGAACTGAGGTTTGTCTAGTACAACTTAAATGTAACGAACGTCTACTGCAATGCAAAAATCTGAGTTTAAAATGTTTAAGAATATATAAGGGCCGATATCACGATCTCAATGATTATGACGTCAAAATCTTTCAGTGTACTGTACAAAACACGAGCTTGGGGTTAAACTACGGACTTTTGACGTGCGATGTAGATAGAATCTAGAAATATTAAAGGCATCGGCATACTTAATCAGAGTTTATAATGACGAAAACCAGGCCTGCTGTATTTTCAGAAAAGATGTGATACAGCACAAATTTCCAAGTACAGGAAAATAAACAGGAAACTGGACAGCCAGTTTAAAAGAGTAAGTTGTGAAGAAACGCACACAGTGAAAGGTCTTCTGGTTTCTGTCACTGCAACTTTTCCTACATTGAAATGACATTATTGATACGGATGCATATTTTGGTTCTCAACGTTGATATTGCAAATACCACTTGCTTAACTACAATTAGCTGTAGTCAATGCAATACTTTTGTCCTTCATTTATATCGTATTAGTCAGCCTCTTGCTAGCTCGTACCGTTATATCAGTAAATGACTGAAGACTAGCTTATTTTTTCACAGAAAAAAGTTGATAAGCTACGCTGTTTTATCAATAGAAACTAGGTACAATTAAGAAGCCAAATAAAGTTGACACATATCTACGTGTATGTATCATTTTCATATTTTTAATCATGGTTCCTTTTACTCGGGTCTTTGGGTTGCCCAAAACCACATTTAAAGAACGAATCAACGTAGTTACATTTGACTATTCTTTAGGATACCACAGTTCCGCCCTCGTGCTTCTCCCTTTAAGGTGTCTGAACTCGCTTCCAAATAAGGAAGCGAATAGTAGCACCGGTGGCGTGCGCGCGCCCCACGCTACTGCTCTAGCGCCGTGCGGATTGAGGCGTCGATTGCCATATAAGGTAATAAGCCATCGCAGATCTGAAGCAAAGTTCGTTGAACAGCGTGTTGAGGAAACAGAGGCGGGATAGTAGACAAGAAAACTGTAGAATGGAGGACACAACTTCCGCATTTTAAATAGGAGACGAGTTTTTGTGATGTTTTTCTTGTCAAATTTTATACTCTTTGATCTGACGTATTGCTCCTAAATTATAACCAAGTAGGAAAAAGTTATAAAATTGAAATATTTCTCAACGTGGATTAAATCTCTAAAACCAATTCGAAACAAAGTTTTACTAGTCCTGCATAAAAACTGTCATTTTGTGTTTAGTTCAATGCTGACACCTAGTGTTTTGAAGTACAAATGTAAATAAGTTTAAGTAGCAATTTGCATGAAAATGACCCTAAAAATAAGTAGGCACTTCGATTCATTTTAAACATTCTCATTTTATTTAGTTCAAAAGCTTTTACTCCTTTCAGTAACAATTCCAGTAAACAACGATATAATACAGTATATGCTCTTAACGTGTAAGCTGATTTGGACAAAATAATAAATTTACATTTAACATCGGTAAAGCCAGGAGAGAAAGAAAGCTGAGTAAATACATTTAATGCAAATGTTTTTATTACATAAATGAATAAACTTTAAATTTAAACAAAGTAAAAAGTGCAAAGAGTATCAAAGTTAATGAACAATACCCACATCATTTACATGTGCAACTTTACAGGATGACATAAGATATAAGACTTGAATGCAACATGTTGTGGAATGTGATGTACAGAGTAATTAAATAAAAAAAATATATAAACATTACTGCTTAGTTATGAGGGGTGTTCTGTTGCAGCTGGAATTCATTTTTTGTATTATCAAATATAAACCTTTTAACTGGTCCTTCACTACTTAAAATTTCAGTTCATTTAAGATGTACTTTGTGCAAGTTACTGAATTAATATAACCAAAATATCACAGAATATGTGTTGATTTAAAACTAAAATCTTGATAAATGGCAGAGATGAGTTTCTTAAAGACAGGAATGGAGTCAGAGTTAACAGACAGCATGTAACAATCCAAGTAGTGGACCAATTCTCATGCAATAAAAATATCATGAAACTTTAAATGGATGCATTATGGAGTATACACACATCCGACCTGTATGTGGAAAGTTTTTTTAAATCTAATTGCTAAACATAAGAAAAAGGGAATAACATGGAAAACAATATGTTTGAATACAGCCTGAAAAACAGCCTTAAGCAGAAAAATAGTGTATAAAAAACACTGCACCTGATTATTACCCTGGGAGTACTGCTATAATTATGTATAAGGCACATTGTGTAAAATACAAGGCATTAACGCAGCATGGTGCCAGATCCAATTTAAGGCACATATAGACATTAAATTATTAAATTACACAGTACACTGGTGTTTAAATTACAAGTAATCATTTGCAGATATTTTGATATTACAGTCACACAACCCAAAGATTGTGGTGACAAAGCTAACTGACCAATGTTTGGTGTGCTAAACGCATCTACTTCCTAGTTTTGAATTTTCTAATCAACAAACACCAGTGCCCCCGAGACAGGGTAACAGCTTAAGGCAGTGTAAATGCATAGCAGTACAAAATGACGTTCTTTTGGTTCTAAGACGGAGCCCTGCAGTACACCTCACATTAACATTTAAAGCTGGATAGTGCTGTAGGTTGCCACGCTTTTTTGCTGGTGAAATGGTATTACTGTCATTGCCATGTAGTGTATTGTGGTGTGTAAAGGTGTCAATAATCAACTAAGATTTTAGAGCCTGTATACAACCAGACACTTGTGCTGTTTCTCTCTTGGTATCCATTTTGTGTATCACTATGTTATTATGTGAGCCATGAATGTCACCTGGCTGCCAGTGAGCCTTATTTGGGAACCTAACTTTGTTTCTTTTGTTGCACCACTGCTGGCATTCTGGACATGTTTAATACCACTGTAGCCTGAAAAAAAGAGAGAAGGAAAAAAAAAATATTAAAATGATCAATTAACGCACACGCGCACACACACACACACAAAGATGGACATAACTGGTACACATGTATGCATTCACCTTTAAGAACGATACGTGCGACAATCAATTGTAAAAGCGCAAATGCATACTTATTTTATGTGCATTTACGCTGCTATGACAAGAAAATACCTTGCATTTTAACCCGTATGCCACGAATGAAATGGAGTTAGCATATAAAGATTAAAATGCATTATATTTTGTTTTCATATCAGCTCAAATGCACATAAGTACACATTTACACTGTTACCACAATCAATTGTCTGTGTGTGTGTGTGTGTGTATTTGGTTAAAAGTATTTGGATACCTGGCAATTACACCATAAGAAGAACTTTCATGACATCTAAATCCATAGGTATCAATATAGAGTCGACCACCCCTTTACAGCAATAACAGCTGCCACTCTTCTGGGAAGGCGTTTTTTGAGTGCGTCTGAGAATTTCGCCCATTCATCCTGAAGACCATTTTTGAGGTCAGGCACTGATGTTGGATGTGAAGGCCTTGCTCAAAATCTCCAACCTAGTTCATTCCAAAGGTGTTTGATGGGGGTTAGATCAGGGATCTGTGTCGGCCAGTCAAGTTCTTTCATATCAAACTCAACCAAACAAGTCCTTATGGATCTTGCTTTGTGCACTGGAGTACATTCATGCTAGAATGGAATATGACCTTCCCCAAACTGTTCCCACAAACTTTGAAGCATAGAATTCTCAAAAATGTTTTGGATATGCATATCAAGTCCCCGTGGGTGTAATGGCCAGGTGTCGCATTACTTTTGTCTGTATAGTGTACATATAAAATCCTGAAGTCACACTAATGTATTGCATTAGCCAATTACGTTCATAGTACTTTGGGAAGGGATGCACACCCATCCCGCATGACACTCATTTAAAGGGCATGTATTCATTCATTCATTCATTCAGAAATGCTGTATCAAGTACGTTTACAACTTGAACTGAGACCTTTCTGATTTCAGGGGACTGCATGGCCTCAATATTTGTAAAAGACTTAAAATCTCACTCCATCATGAATGCAGTTATGTTTTTATTTGAAAGCCTGATCTGGTCTGATCTGATCGATTCAATTGGTACAGTGCATTTCCACATTTCATACGACCATGTCCAGAAACATGTCCTTTCACATTAGAGGATTGATTGGTTGAGGAGTCTTCACACTTAAGTTTGAACAGCAGTCCTAAAGTTCACCCCAAAAACCTGCATATACACTGGCCCTTTGCGGAAAAGATTGGCCACCCCAGTTTTAAGGTGATGTGACCTTCGGCAGGGAACTTACCTGATCCAGTAGCACCCCAGCAGCTTGGTCTATTGCACTACCAAGCCCGCGATATTTTCCAGAATAACGTATGAAGGCCCAAGTGAGCATGGCAATCATGGCCAGGCCCAGGACAAGGTCGCACAGAGACGCCATACTGGCCAATCCAATGAACAGCAGCAGGCCCGACAGAACGTACAGGAAGCACACAAGGACAAACAGCACTGCAGGTGTTCGGAATGCACTGAAGACGTTCTTGGACTTTTAGCAGGGAAAAAAAGGAGCTACATCAGTGATACAATGTTAATCATTCATCGGTTATATTCCACATATTGACTTTAAGAATTGGTTTATTCTAGGTATATAAAAATCCATCCAACTACAGTGTCATGGGAGTACATTAAAAATAAAAAGCATGTTACTATGTATCCACAGTGCTAATACCGACTAGACCAGTGTTTCCCAATCCAGCCCTTGGGGACCAGCAGACAGTCCACTGTTTTGCTTGGAAGCTGGGAAGGAACAAAAACGTGGACCATATGTGGGTCCCCGAGGACTGGGCTGGGAAACACTGGACTAGATGGTGACACTGCTTCACAGCTGAATCTGCACCTCACCTCATTGTGTTTGCTGAAAGATTGCCACATCTCCTCCAGCTCCTTCTCCAAATGGGTGTAGTAGCGCTCACAGAACTCCTGACCCCCCATCTTTTTGGTGGATGTGAAGAGATCCAATGACTCCTGGAGGCAGAACTGATGCTTTTCCTCTAAGGAGTCCGGTGAGACATAAGGCAAATCTCCACCACAGACCTAGTAAGAACAGAAAGTGAGAGGGGAGTCTAAGACAGTCATACAACAACATTTTAAACAGATTAGAACACATTAGATTTAATTCTTAGTTATTGCAGGAAAGTCTTAGAGGCTGCATTCGCATTGGGGATTTGACAGGATGTATTAATACACAACCAGGTCATACACACAGCGTTTTTAATTGGTGTCTTTACATTGCAGCTATATTTAACAGTTCACAGCACACCTAGAACAACACTTGCAACTCTTGCCTGTCACAATGTGTTATATTTATGGAAGTGACTGCAGGTTAGATCCTCAGGTAGTGCATTTGAGCTATACCCAAAAGGTTCACCAAAACTGGCTTGTACTTCGCTTCACTATGGTTGACCACCAACAACAACAACAAAATCAGAATAACGTTCTCGATGTCATTCGGATTCAAGAAAATTAAGTACTATCAATGAAATGGTAAAGGTCTCATTTCCTTGGATATACATTTTTAACTCTCATATTGTCCTTACATGTACATGAATGTACTAACCTTCTCCATGTTCTTGTAATATTGATCTTTGGCTGCTGCCACTGCTGCAAGGTTGTTAGCCTCTGCTGTTGCCTGAAAGAGAAGGACAGCTTAACCACTGTTTTGAAAATGGGGCCTGGAATAAAACAGCACAAAATCAACTTGCTGCATATCACTGACAAAGTATCACCCGGTCTGATACCCTAAACAGAAATGCAAAACAGGAATTCTCACACAAACAATACTTTCATTCAGTTTTAGTCAAACATGCTTAAATCTTACCTTCGTTGCAAACCAAGTCATTAACTACATTTATGAGTAATAGTACTCCCAGTATTAAATTGAATGCACAGATCATCTACAACCCTCTACCCAATAAATCTCTAAAAGACAGGTGGATGGATAGACCGTTTTCATTTTTTTTTTTTAATCTACATGCTGACAGACAGCATTGATTCTATAATTTGTATTATCCAGGAAACCTCACAGGCAGTCAGAAAAAGGGAATAGATGCTCTTATCCAATTGTCTTTGTCAATAGAGCAGAAAATCCATATTTTGCCAGAAGCTACTGCTCTGTGCAATCAGTGTAAAGGTAAAATCAACATTGAATAGTCCCTGCAACAGACACATGCTTAAACTCTAGCAGAAGCAGCAGTAGTTGGACTAAGTACCAGCAGCATGGATTTTGGATGGGGAAGGTCCTCGCCTTGGTAGATCTTTATGTATGCCTGAAGACAAAAAAGTAAAAAAACAGCTGTCACCCACCACAGCAGAAAACAGTGACAGTACATCTCCAGCACGCTGTGGCTGCATCAGGGAGAGTAACAGGCGTCATCGTCGGCTCACCTTAAAATACTCGAGCAAACCTCTGCATGTGACCTTGTTGCCATTGATCTCCTTTTCAGCCAGGCTGGCTGGCTTCAGCAGTGTAGGAATTAGGGTACGGAGCTCGTCCTTAAACTCCTGGGCCACGTCTGAAAGCAATTAAACAGCCCATCACATCTGCGGTACAAATTTAACGTGTAAAACTGGTTCTACGCCGTTTCATTTCACCATATGCCTGCATATTTTTTATTGATGGTGAAGTTTGACGTGTCTTGACCTGAAATGTGCGGAGACGTCACAACTGATGACAGGCAGGAATGTGCAGGACAAGGCGGCACCACGAGTCGTGTGGAAGTGATGGAAAGGCAACTGTGGTACCTCTCAGCTGCCCCCGAAAAGCGGGACTGGTGGCCACCTTCAGCCCTGGGTGTGGCAGCAGGAAACAGGAAATGGAGTTGAAGCAGGAGTGGATATGCTCTCTCACTGACTGCAGCTCCTCATGCTGGGACTCTTTTACCTACATGATGGCAGATACACACACATTAGCGACCCTTCTACTGATAAACACACACTATTTAAGCGCTTCTGCGAACTCTGTATTCATACTGACAGCAACTGACTGCTAGACGTGCGGGGTCACACTAAACAAGTCAGGGGGATGATCCAACTTTAGCTATCGAATGTCTGGCTGTTTAGAAACACATATTCAAAAATATGATCTTCAATAATAAAAAAAAAAATCCAGCCTGGCTGAGGTCCCTGGTGATCATGGCAATGAAATACAGTCTTGCCTTATATTTCTGAAGGGTTATCAAATATCAAAATTCACACTAACATAATTCATGTGCCATTTCACTTCCATCAATATTTTCTCTGCACCAGGATGGTCTGACTTTGATTATCCTACTTAAAGTATCAATCAAATAATAAATCATAATTTATACTGTGACTCCAATGTAATTTTAAAATACTCTGATGTTGAATGATTTGCCTGGGGCTTTACTGAGCTCCAACAACCATGCTGCTCACTGTGAACTTCACCATGACCACAGGGGTGACCAAAGGCATATCATGTGTACAATATGTATGTGCAAGATGACAAATTCATACAAGCCCCTGAGATTCACCAGATTTTCCAACACAAACATGCTCTTTGAATAACAAAAGATAAGTATTAAAATCTACACAGTGTCACCTACGTACCAACAAAGGACTAAAAAACATCCCACATACTGCAGACTATGCTAATATTTGAAGAAAATACCAGTACTACTCATAAATAAAATTGCATAGAAACCCATTAGCCCTATAATGCCATGTATAATTGTACTGGATTCCAAACATCTACCTGCAAGCGTTTGTCCAAGAAGTCACTGCCCCCCTTCAGTCCGTAGGGATACTCGTAGGGGAAACTCCAATCTCTGACGAGGAACATTAGGGACTGGGTTTGGGAGGGTGGGCGGCGAGGTACAAGAAAAGTGAAATAACTGAATTACTACACATATTCATGGCATGTAAACAAACTGGCAACAAAATGTTAACCCTAGGAAACTCAATGCCGTGTGCCGCCATGACGGAGTTTGACCGTGACGTCGCTGTGACTCAGGCTGCAGCCGCCACAGCCCCCAGCCTGCACTGCCACTTTGCATCTTTGGGCATATGTTGTGGTTTATCCACTTTGTTAACAGATAGCGTGGGGGAATTAGCACTGCTGCTAGTTTATACTGATGGGCTATGGGCATAAACTCTAGTCCAGGGCTCTCCAACTCTAGTCCTGGAGAGCTACTATCCAGTAGGTTTTCTCTCCCACTTGGCTTCTGATGAGCCACACCTGCTTCTGGTATTTACCTCATAACAGGTGTGGCTCATCAGAAGCCAAGTAGGACTGAAAACAGACTGGATAGTAGCTCTCCAGGACCGGGGTTGGAGACCCCTGCTCTAGTCAATTCATAATAAAAAGCTTAATAAGGCCATTGGGTCACAAGAGGCTTTAGGGGAAAAAAAACTGCATATACAAGTAAACTTTTAAAAACAGTATTACTTTAGTTACACCGCTGAGCTGGTAAACATCTGAAATGAGTGAATAAAAATGCAGTGGTAACATCTGGTTAATGTCGTTGTACCTGAAAAGGCTTTAGGAAGATTTCATCCATGGCAAGGCGACCATACTCTGTGAACAACTGAAATGAGGTACAGAGAAGTAGGATTATTGGGCAGTGCTGGAGACAAGCACCATTTTGCACTGGGATGCACACGTGGTGTGTATTTAGCGTGTGTAGCAGATGAGTAACCTGAAGCTGCTGTAGGTCATCCTCCTGGATATTCTGAGAGAGGTTGTAGATCTGCAGAAACAAAGCATGTTGCTAAGCACCAGACACATTGGAAGTTCAGGGTTTGCCTACTACGAAATCATGGATGCAGAAGTAAAATGGCACATGTACACAAGTAAAATAACAAAGAAACCAGACTGGGGAGAACCCTGACACTGTGAAGGAGAAAAGCAGGCTAGTAAGGTGAAGATGCAAAGCATCTTGCAAGACTAAAAACCATCCACATGCACAGACAGACACACCAAAAAAAAAAAAAAAAAAAAAAAAAAAAAACAGGACGAACAGCATGTCAAAACCAAAAACATGGCTCATCAGACAGGCCGCACCTGTATGGAGCTAGTCATGGTGCTGAGCGCAAAGATGGTGGCGCAGTCCTTCACAGTAGACTGGGTGTCGAAAGCGCCCTGGGTGTCCATCAGCACCACTGCCACCTGCGAGGGGCACAATGCAGACCTCACACAGCTGCCTGTCCAGGACGGGCTAACATGTATAAAATACCAGGCTCTTCCACCAGAGGAATTTCCAGAAGGTGACTTGGTGCCTGAAGCAATACAGGCATACAGAATACACGAGGACACTGCCTGAAGGAGTCTGTGGCAATTATGTGCGCAATGCAAAACCTGTGCAACAGCACATGACATTACATAGCAGCAGAAGGATCAAAGTACATGATTCATTTATATAGGAAAAAGATATTTTCAATTTGTAATCAAATTCATCCATTCATTCAAATTTAAAGTTTCAGAAATTCATTTTTCCAGCTTAAAATGTGGGGTTTCTTTACAGTAGTATCTATATGACATCTTGCCACTGCTCCTATATTTAGTGATATTTTCTGTTTCCCCCTTTTACCACTTAAAACATGGCACTCTTTATATTGCCAGCAGTGACACAGATCCATACAATTTTCCTTCAAAAGGCAGCTTCGGGCTGTACCTCAGAGCCGTCTTGCTTTTCCACCAGAAAGACCTCGCTCCATAGCTGGATTCCAGTGGTTTCTGGTTCTGAGCCCCCCCTCCAAGAGAAGCCTGTCAGGGGCTCATCCTCTGATCCCAGCCAGTTGTCCTCAGACTAAACATGAGGAGAAAAAAAGGCGGGAGTCACAGCAGGCAGCTGGGGTTACTGGGGTTACATGACGTATGAACACTGACCTTTCTGTACATGTATCGAAGCATGAAATCCAGAATGAAGCTTTTGCCCTTGCGGAAGGCGCCGGCAACGGACAGCACCACGACATGTTTGTCTCGGACTTGTGGGGACAAAAGAACTCGTTCCAGAGCCTCTGTGTCCAGTGAGAATGAGTGATCCTCCTTGTTAACAGACACAATTTGGACTGCGCCAGGTTCGCTACTCCCCCTCATTGGTGAGACACTGGTACTTCCTGTGTGTGACAAACAGAAAACACTCATTTCAATGACAATAAAAATAAAAATGGAAAATTAACAGCATTATTCAGAAAGTACTTTACTACATACAACAAACATCCCCGTAACATTAAATCATGATAAACCACACAGTAAAGACTGCTCCTAATGTGACAAACCATAACATAAACATACAAATTTACTTATAGATAGCTGACAAACTACCTTGGTCGCTGGTCATTAAGATTAGCACAACTACATCATGTCTGGCATTGTTACTTAATTTTTTTTTATTATCAAACACTTGATATCTTTAGAACATGGGATGCGTTTGATATAACACTCATATCTAGCCATTGCTTAATAAGATCTAGCACAATAAACAGCCTCTCTAACAGGTTGGGAGCGCATCTGCCGTGGGTAGCTCCTCTATGGCTCTACTGGCGTGACTCCCTTGCCGATCAGACATACTCCTCTGCCGCGAACGTTTCTTAATACAGCTCTTTGTTACACCCCGGCTCGTCGCTTTTATCCGTGAGACAGAACACACAAACAAATTGCTGGAAATGCTGCGATGAAATAAATCATCACAAGCCGGTGTCCCTGCCAAAAAGCAAAGCCGCAGATTCCGGTTGATGTAAAAGTCGCCGTGAAGTACGCGATCTATGACATTTGTCACGACAAACGTTCCGTAACGTGCTGAAGTTCGGGAGTTGGTGCTGGGTTCTGTTACACCTTAGGCCCGCGAGGAAAATTTGAGTATTACCTGTTAAAATGCATAAACGGAATAACATTTATGCAATAACAATAATGACATTTGTAATTGTCCATTGGTGGTACTAAAATGTTAAAACGCATTCGCGCTACAAAATTCCATTAGTATATGGGATGCAACAAGCACGGATTATACATCAACAAATATACTCTCTATACGCAGCATGTATCCACAATAACAGAGCTAAAAAAAATCTTATACAATACTCTACTCTACGTCTGATGCGACAAATATGCCACAATAAAAGCAAGGTAATTTAAGAAATTTTAAGACCGATAACAACATTACAAAATGGCTCCAGATCTACAATATTAAAAATGAATTACTGCCAACTATAGCCAAGTCTCGAAATGTTGATAAACGCAGCATCCATCAAGGTCCTACAAAACAAACGCTGTAGCCCAGAAAAATCCAAATTACATGTTAGAACTATGCAATCGATACATTTTCCTCAAATTATGTATACCTTAAGTATCCGGTTAATTGAAGCGGAGGCAAACACTTTCCTTTTAATGACTGTAAAAATATCCAAAACTTACAGCTACTAGCGACGTATATCTTGACATTCCCTTCCCCATTGAATGGCCATGTAGGGATTGTAGTTCTGGGATTTAAAAGTATCCAATAACTCAAACAATGTGCGGCAGTGGTTAAACACCATCTCCCAGGGTGCACCCCGATAAGCGAACAGCGCCTCATGAATCATTACCAATGCGGAAGGGTGGAGTGCAACACGTTCTTTTTCCGTTACCGTAGTCCCTGACGGATTTAGGTGTAGGTAGCGGCGACGAGGTGTGGGTTCGACCCGGTGCGCACAAGCTACAGACGCCACTGACTGGAAGTGAAATTAGAAGTTTATCGTTGCTTGTGCTTAATTTCAAGACATTGTTCATTTTTGTTTTGGCGTCAATTGCATTTGATTCACATTTAAAGCATACAAACGTAGATTTAATACCATCCATCCAGGGCTGTAGTCATGATTTTTAAAATACCGAGGTAAAAAGTGTTAGCCCTTTTTAGGTGTGTACCATGATAAATCATGGGTGTTGCAGTTGCAGAAAAAATAGAGGAGTTGACCTTCGTGTCCTCAGTGGTAGATCTGAGTATGCAACCGTTCTAATGGTGTTCATCCGGGTCACGCGGACAGCAGTCTGACCAGAAATCCCCAAACCTCGGGGATAAATCTGCACATACATTCACATGTATATAACAGTTTTTTTAAGTTGTAAATGTTCTGTAGGGTTTGCAAACTGCCCCAACACTTTTGATGTTTATAATGGAATAATTCAGATTTGCCATAAGATTTCTTGTGTGAACGTGAAAGTCCGAAAGCGTGAGTGTCATCCCATATGTGTGAGATTTGGCTACCCTGGAACCTCCATCTCCCCAGCCACTTTGTCCAACTCCTCCATGGGGATACCAAACCATTGGGCAGATGTTTTCAGTAATTAATTTAGTTATTTCCATTCATGTACTGTAACTGACAAAAGATCTGCAAGAAATACAGTAACACCCCACATCAATTTAATAAAAGCTGGTGTCTGGAAACTTGTTTAAAGTACCATTATTATGCATAGTAACATCCATTTTCTATACATGCTTGTCCTAGTCAGTACAGGAAGTCCGGAGCCCATTCAGGAGGCTACTGGGGCCAGACAGGAAACAACCTAGGATAGGGCACCATCCCATAACCAGGCTCACTCAAACACAGTTCACACCTATGGGCAATTTGGTAACTAAATAACCTCTCCATGTTTTGGGGTTGTGGGAACTAGAGTAAACCCCATGACAACCAGAGAATAACACTCAAACTCCACACACATAGAACCATGGCAGAGACTTGCCCAGTCTCCCAGTGATGTGAGACACCAGGGCTAACCAATGCACCACCACACATATAGTAACAAAAAAAATGAAATGGATGCACAGTGGGCTCTAAGAATCTCAATAATTCTTTATTGTTGACAGAAAAAAACTTTAATTTAAAATGAAAACCTTTATTTCATTCAGTTGACCATGCAAAATCATTCATAGCTGGAAGATTTACAATAGTTAGTGAAACTAAAACATATTTTTTTCTAAGAATGAACTAAAAAGTATTTAGCAGTTGTATGTGTATCATAACTTAAAACTAAACATTAAAACATTATCTGGGCCCTGAATCTCTCAGTGCTGGCAGTTAATTTTAACACATTGAATAACAATATTTTTATTGCGTAAAATCTCACACGGCAGTCTTGATTATTAATAAAATTTGAATATATCAGCCAACCGGATTTGTCTTGGATAAAGTTGTCCTTTAATTTTCTGATGACCCACATCATCAGAATCAAACAAGATCTTTTGCTGAGTTGCATCAAACTCTGCATGCTGGTGTGTATCAGAGAGCAGCTTTAGGTGATAAGTATTAAATATATCACTATGTGTCAACATGTCAATAGGACTAATTCAGGCAGTGTGAGTATCACTGTATGTGTGTGTTGGTATGACACGTGCCAGGTGAGACAGATGTGCCTCTTTCTGTTCAGGTTTCAGCCAGAGGATGTTAATGTCCACCTCCTGCCAAGTCAAGCAAAGACCCAGCGGCTTCCTGGGCTTCAGCATCCAGCTGCAGAATCTCTACTGTCTCCAGGTCTAATTCAGTCTCCCCTGGAAGCACTAGGTACTGGTACTGATGGTACTGGTAGTAGTGAAACTCAATGTAGCCACTATCTGTTAACGGGTCTTTCTCTCCATCCTCATTCACTTCCTGGAGTTCTATGGTCTCCATAGAAACCAGCTCTTCTTGGTCAGCAGTCAAATGGACAACCGTGTCAGAGGGCAGGGCAGGTGGGGAGGGTGAGGAGAGAAGAAGTGTTTGGGACAGTGAATCTGTGCGAAAGAGAGCAAAACCGATCAAAAATGAACAAGCAAACACACTTATGACCAGAAAAAATTTACGCATTAACAGACCCCCTGCATAAAAATGTATGTCCTATTTTCACAGCAAATATAAAAATATGTGCAATTGACAGTAAGAGTAAAAGTCAGTCCTTGGCATTAAGTGAACAAGAATGAACCCACTAAAGACACAGTGGTATGCCATCTGGCTGCGGTGGCTCAAGGTTGCCAAGGTAACAGCTGGCGGTTGCTAGGGAAATGGCATACAAACGCAGAAGATATGCAACATGCAGAGGGAAAGAGCAAGCACGGAGAAGAATGAAATTAGAGGGAGGATGAGTTGTCGTACTGTAACGAGGAAGGTACCGTGCAAAATATGCATGCTTCACGGTTTAACCATGAAAAATGAACTTAAATCATTTTCCCATTTTAATTACTAAAATCTAATTTGATTCAAAGTACGTGGAAGATTTTTCGCTTTGCCTGTGTATATGTTAAGCTTTTAGTACAGAAATTAATTCCAAGCAAGAGAAACTGACCTGAGATCTGTATAGCATCACTTAACACTGGTGCCCCATAATCTCCTTCCTCAAGCCTGTTTCAGGACACAAAAATAAAGAACATTTTTAAAAGTAACAAATACAGATTTGTGCTATGAAATCAGTCAGGCTGTTTCTGATTTTGTGTCACACTTTGGAAGGGTCATCAAACACACAATGAAGTTTAAGACGTCCTACACAGCTTTCCTTGTCAAGAATGCTGTAGCTCAGTGAAAGCGTGTGCTACACTTCACCACTGAAGAGACCAGTGTGACACTCATTCTAAGTTCCCAGAAGAATGTCAGACAAACCTATTGTTGAGTCTTTAAAAATGCATGACGACATGCATATCTTGTGTCTGGATTTAATAGGCTGCTCTTTGGAGTGGTGTAATAGCAACACTGGCAGTGGTTAATATAAAGGGGACTTTGGGAGAAACTAGCAAAAATACTAATCAAATTACTTTAAACTTTTTCAGATTCCATGCTTCTTCAGAGACATTTTGGTCAAGGATGGATGACCTGTTCTTGCTATAACAACCGTCATCTATACAGTAAACACCAAGGATAGATGCTACTGGTTGAACTCTGCATAAAAGGAGGCTGCAGCTGTTGCTGTGTTCTTCCAATGCGCTCGTGTGTATGTATTATGTGACCACAGGAATATTACATAATCCAGAGGTCTTCCACTGGCTTGATCGCAGGACTCACATTATTCCTGGTCATTAATTTACGACACAAAAGAAAGCCATTTACTCTCTGCGACCCACTTTCAGTTTACAATCGACCAGCTGAGAGACACTGACATGGGCTGTGACCATGCCGTGCAGTTAAAACACACATCGGAGCAAGGTTGTGTATAATTTGCGAGACTTGCTCATTTGGACTGTAGATGCAACGCAAGTAGCCGATATCTGTGTGCAAGTAGACTCACAGAAGAGGGCTGCTGTTCAGGTTGCTGGTGGCGGTGGTGCTGTGGCAGTGCTGAGTTTTCCTAAGCACCTCTAAAAGGGCAGGTCTGTAGTCTGGAGACACACACCACAAGGATCCTTTGCCCACTGTCTGAAAAACACCCACTCATTGTTATTGAAATGCACTACAATGGGACACTGCATGCATGTGTTTTTGAATATGTGTATAAAAATATTAATATAGAAACATACAAATATGTTTCCATGTATCAAAAGGAACCAAAAATAAAAAGACAACACTCATTATTACTACTTATTATTACTTGAATTCAATGTAACATCATTTTCATTATATTATTAGAATATATTCAGTTAATGTGGTACTTGGTCTGTTTTTTTTCATTTACCTGGCCTTTCTCTCTGCGAATCCGGTGAAAACATTTACTCAGCGACAGATTGTGTCGCACCGAGTTTCTCCAGCCTCCAGGAGCTGCTCTGTAGTAGGGGAAGTTGTTCACAATCCAGTCATAGATCCCCTTCACGGGCAGCCTCTTTTCTGGGGAGTCCTCGATGGCCATGAAAATCAGACTGCTGAAGGAGTAAGGGGGCTTGGAAGAGCAAAGGGGTAGATGTGGGGTTGGTATGGAGTCTTGGAGTGTTAGCTGGGGCAGTGGAATGGTTTTTGGTAGGGGCTGCAGGGGGAGTAAGTCACCCCTTTGGTGCAGCCAGCTGAGGCAGGTCAGGTCATCCTCGGCAGCGGAGGTAGGCAGGCTTGGGTAGTGCGCAACAGGTCCTTGGGAAAGTGGGGGAGGAGACAGGCGATGACAAGAAGCAGAGAGCAACTGGGAGTCAGTGGTCAGGGCTGAGGGAGAATAAGATGTAGGTGATAGAGGGAGCGAATTAGAGGGTGTCAAAGGAGAAAGGGGCAATGAGGCAGGGAGAGGAGAGGACGATGGCGGGGACAGTGGCTGGGACTGGAGGGAGGGGGACACAAGGAGAGCCTGACAAGGAGTGAGAGTGGCATGGAGAGAATGAGATGGTGGCAGTGGTTGAGAGTTGGTGTCCATCTCTCTCCCAGCTCCAGATTCCTGATACACTCATCCAACTATTGACCTGTTCAGAAGTCAACAAAGTGATTATTCATCTTATTTACAAATGAAATTAATAGATGCTCTTAACACTACAACAATTGTATATAAATATCGTTTAAAAGACGTTATACATGAGAAAATAACATGTTTGGGGGGGGGGGGGACAAAGTATAAAAGTTAGCCAGTCAGGTCAGAGTCCTTGTCTGTCATTTCCAGTCCACTTTTCCTGTTAATGATTTAGCAACCTAGCTAAGCAACAGGTGCACATATTTTATGCTGCAAGATGCATATACATTTATACACCGTGTAAACACACGTATGTAAAAATGAGCGCTTATCGCACCGTTTAAAAAACAAAGACGTTGGCGCATCTTATGAAAATGGCGCTAGAATATACAGTTACACTTTGCACAATTAATGAAACAGGCTTTGTCCATTGCCCTCTATCTCGGTTTCGAATAAAAGAAGAAAAGTAGTAAAGAAACAATTAAAGCATGCGCTGCTTACCTTGCTTATAGAATAACAGATATGTAAGTGTACAAGTGTTAAAACAAAAAAAATGTCTATTTTTGTAATTAATATAAAACGCGTTTTAGCCGAATTCTCTCGTCTGTCCGCGTTCCAACCTTCCTCGCGTTTCCTTAGAAACCAAAAGGACGCTTAGAAACCTGCGCGCGTCCAGCGCGGCCACGATTAAAGGGAAACTACCTCGTGATTCTCTGCTATTGGGCTTACAAGCATGGATGCACAGTACATACCCAGGACAATGATTTAAGATAAATTACAAATAAATACAAACACTTGAAGTTGGAGACAAGTGTTTATAAACAATGCAAATATACTAGGAGACCAGACATAGGAGGAAGTAAAATCAGAAGAGATGACCATATTTTGCTTTGCAAAAAAGACTGCACTGGGGGCAGGACGCAAGGTTGCACACAGCAATCATCCTGACTGTAGAAACAAACGTCAACACGAAACAGACCGAAATCCCGGACATGTCAGAAATTTTAGGTCCTAAAAGAAATGGACGGATCCGGGAAAAACAGGACACAAGGTCACCGTAATTAATGTTTACATATCATACAGCTATCGTATTTAAGGACAGAATCCCGATTCAACTAAAGAAACGAAGACTATTTTCAAAATTTCAGTTTATTTTTCTAAAAGACAATTCTATAGTATCGTTATTCATGCTAAGGTAACAGCACAGATAAATGTAAAATAGTAAGTGAAAGGGAAAACTGAACACAAAAAACATACCATTTAATCTCGCCGTTGTTTATTTAGATCAGCAGCAATGCAGTTTTATTTGGGGAACTCAAATTCATGTGACGTTTCAACTTCACCAGAATCATCCCCTTCAGTCCATATTTCGTGTCAAATACAGTTCACAGTACTGCTGAAAGCTCTTTGGGCAAGGTTTATTTTATTTTCAATACATTCGCTGTTCTACCAATCCATCGCTGCACTAGATGACGTTGAAGCCTGACGAGCTCCCCCACGTGGTTACAACTGAAAAGTTACGTCCGTTCTTCGATTAAGCGCGTGGCAACACAAAAAGGGCAGGGAGGGACTTCTCTTTTGTGGAAAATACCATATTAAACAGAAATAAAAACTAAAACTTTAATCCATTACACAATGACACAAGTTACAATCTCATTTCTAATAGCAGGTCTTCCTTTTTGGATGGAAATGCCATCAAACAAAATGCATTTCCTTGAAGGTGGAATTAGTCAATGTGTGGATTAAGGTTTTAAAATTTGAGTCTGTCCTCCATTAAACCATAGGAGTCACTCTCTTTTAGGTCACCTGACCAGATGGGCAGTGAGCCAGTAAATGATGATTGGCTGAAAGGCAGCGGTGGCTACAGTAATGTAAAGACGCATGCGGGGCTTGGCACTGGCCCCAGTACCCATGGAGTCAGGAGAGAAAGAGGAAAGAATCTTCATCCGGAGGGAGCGAACCTGAGAGACAAAGTTTTAATGTCAGGGAGTTGTGACAATCTTAATGCAATGGAGACTGCATCACATACCAAAACCTAGACCGATCAGGAAAATTTGGTTTATGAAAAGCACAAAACTGACATGCAAAATGCAGTCGTTTTTAACTTGCTTAAAATATAAAGTCAAAATGACAAACTATTAATTCCAAATCGTAAAATCCATCTATAAAATTTGGTGTTCATGATTTTACATTGCGATCTAATTTCGATTGCAGGCACATGCACGATAATCACCAGGGCTTTAGATGACGGGCATAAACAAAAAAATTTGTCCAAACTACTTAAGCCCACAATTTGGTAATCAGATTAGTAGTATATCAAAAATATTGTTAGCAGTATTGTGACACCCAAAAATTACTAATTCGTATAAATTCAGCATATCCATATGTTTAATTAGCAGAGCTATTAAAAAACTACTATTTTGGTATATCATGGAAGTAATAAGCACTTCAGTTGTTATTGAACAAAAGAATGGTTCAACACCCACATATTTTGAAAGAGGAGATATTGTTTTTAAAGAAGCTGAAAACGTCGCCGTTGGTGTGGCGCTACATGCCTGTATTAGTGACGAAAAACCGGCATCTGAAAAATGTTTACGTCCATCTTCTATCAGCCCTGTTGACTATTGCACACAAGCCATATAATACATATGACATCAAGCAACCCTACATAACATGCATAAAACAGAACTGCGACTTCATTAGAATTTCTTGTATTTAAGATTAATATTCTTTACGTTTTACTTCCAACAAAAGGGGAATATTTTTTTAACTTTCCCTGTACCAAAGCTTAATCAGTCACTAAATGGAAAATTGCTTTGAAATATTATTTAGTAGATAGTTATTCAGAATAATGTAAAAAAAAAAAAATGGTAAAAAGATGTAACTGAATATACAAAGATGCATGTTACTGCTGAATAGCAGATTAAAAAAATCTATGCTTTAAAACTTACGATGAAAAACATGAGGGCACAGGAGGTCCAAGCCAGAGCAATAAAATAGCCATCACTGCCAAACAGCAGCCCACAGAGAACTGTGAAGATCATCCTAGGAGAGACAGAAACAAAACTATAGTGAAACACAGTAGGCAAACATACTATGTATTACAATGATTAAGACAACAGTGTGCATTTGAACACAGAAACTAAAAGTCACATTTTATCAATCAACCAATGTTCACTTCTAATATTTTAGAATTCTGGCTGTGTCAGACAACTCCCAGTAAGGCAGGAGGACAGATGTCAGACAAGCAGCCTACCACAGTAATACGAGCAAATAGATTTAGTACCAGAGCACATAAGTGCCATATAAACCAGATGGTGGTTTGAACTTCAAGGACAGGAAACACCTTAATTACTGGTTAGTGAAACCAACATGATCTACCCCAATACCCCAAAATTATTCAGTCAGAATTTATTTATTTTTAGAAAATTCCAAAAAGCAAAATTTGAACTCGCCATGCACCAAGTGCTAATTGTAAGTGTAATTTGGGTAGGCTATTAATTTCCAGTTAGATGCAGGGGTGGTGAAGAAGTAACGGGGCTTCATTCATCATTTCCAGCTGCCAGTGTTCTGGTTTCCCATATTGGCAGGGATGAATGACAAGTGCTCTCCTGTCTCGTTTACCCACAGTGCTTTTCAGTGCCCGCAAAGAATGCTGGTCAAAATTTTATATAATCAAAGTCTTTAGAGTGAAGGTAGAAAAGCCAATTTTATTTTACACTATCAAGCAACTTGTTTGGCTGCTGTATTTTACCTTATTTGCATTGTATTAGATATTACAAGTGACCCCCCCCCCCCATGAAATGGAGGGCCAACCGTAAACAGAAATATGATGAAAGTCATACATGGATCAAAGACCCTCACCCCACATATTTGTATCCGCTGTAGGCAATAAGATCAAAGGTTGACAGGTCTGAGTGAACTGTGAGTAGATAGAGCCCCAACAACATAACCAGAACCTCGATGATGACCCAGACCAGAGCAGTGCTGGCACAAAGGCCGAGGACTTCAGGGCTAAACCTGAAAATTAAAGAGTGACAAATGGATTTAGAGTTCATCTGACTGTAAGATTCAAAACATATTGTTGAGGGGGGAAGCCCTAAATAAAACCATAAGTAGGACTAACCTTTTCTGGATACCCAGTGCCATACCTGCCAGCAAAATGTATGTGATGAAGGCCATAGCTGTGGAGGCAAATGAGGTGACCATGGTCAATATGCTCTTTAATGGGTAATTACCCAAGCGGCATTACCCAAGCTGCATTAAAAACTACTCACTAGGTATGTAGAGATCAGGAGCATTGACGTCATGTCTGGGAGTAAAGGGCGTGTCTCTATGGTAACGCACCTCCCAGTCCTAATAACATAAACAATGAGAAAAATTAATAATAATAATAATAAAAAAAAAAAAAAAGACTTTGGCATATTTGGTGGTTCACATGTTGTGAAATACAAACTGACTAACACCGAAGAAGTTAATAGATATTTTATGTATATTAATCATGTGGGTATTCTGGGTGGAATGTATAACAAGGGACAGGCACAGACAGGAAATGAGGATCCACATTCCAATGACAGGATAGATGAGCAACACTGAGGTACTTCTCGTTTTGTTAAACTCTTAACTACAAAATTAAGTTCTTGTAATTTATGATGAAGATGTGCATTTTTAAGCGAGGCATCATGCAATTCAGCAGTTTGCACATTTTTTACTGTAAAAGTGAAAGATATCAAATTGCCAAATTAAAATGTGTAAGACCACTAAAATGTGATATATTCGAAAATGGAAAACTGTTTTAGCGACGAGTGACCAGCAAGACAGCTGGATTACCTGATGTGTGTAAGGAAACATGAGAAGGAGCAGTTTTTTCATAACGTATTTTGTGTCAACGGCGAAGAAGTACTTTAACTTGTTCACTGACATAAACCGGCTGATCTAGAGGTTAAACAGAAAAAGCACAGCATTTCACTTCAGGACAAAAGCCACAGCAACATTCTTCAAGTTCCATTTCCCCTCTCTCCTACCAAACTGATACCTGTAATTCACTGCAATCTACCCCACCCCCACAAAATTAAAAAAAAAAAACTCACCTCCTTGTTGACGATATCCTTCCCCTGTGTGGCAAGTGACGAGCCATACATGACAGCAGCATTGGCCATTGGATCAGTAAACAGTTCATTCATCCCACTGTTTCCCACTCCACCACCAACTCCACTCATGCTGTATCCGGAGCTGTAGTACCCCTGGTGTCCCATAGGTGGACCTGAAGAGCTGGTGTCCTCAAACAACAAGGGATCGCCAGAAGGGGGCGCTGCTCGAGCCCGAGGCTTTGCTGTTTGGGAACAGAGGAATGAAGTAATACTACAAATGTATAAACTGATGAGGAATGTTTTATCAATATTAATAATGACACTGCTACACAAAGTTAAATCGCTTTCTTTGGAAAACCATATTCTTTTTCCTCAAGCTCAGAGAGAACAGTGTAAAGTGAGCCACTTACCACAGCAAAATAAGCACTGTTCTTAAGGGAAAAACGGTTAAACTTAGCCATACTATACAGACCTTGTTCATGTCTTCCTACATCATGGCATCCCAACTTATTTTAACCAATAACCTTTCCAAAATATGCTGAAACACAAACGTCAGTTTGCGGTCATTTTAACCGCAAATATTCTACACGGTAACTTTTTAATGAAGTAGAAATCCAAAAGGTTGTAGATGGTACCTGTCAAAACCTAAAGCTACAAACTAAGAACAAGACCACCAGGCAGGAATCACAAACCGGGCACAGGAATAGCATGAATCTTACTTGCACTTGAGTTCAAGCAATACACACGATTTATCTTACATTATCTTTAATTACAAAACACCTGCTTAAAAGGAAGCTGAATTTTTCCTTAAACAGCAACCCATAGAGGACCAGGATAGAGGGTAGATGGACAGACAGATATGATTAATGCATAAAATATGCTTTATTACTGCGTCCAGTGTTCAAACCAATGCTCAAATAAATATTCTCTTTTGCTCACATTATCATGCGTTATCTGAGATCATCTTGCATGACACACTTTCTGACTCTCACCCTCACAGAATAAATCTTACAGGAAATCTATTTTATTCCATTATAAACCTAAAATTAGTTACATAAAAAGCGCTGGGACAGTTTGCAGACCTCATAGACCATTTATAAGGTAATAAAATGTTGCATACATGTAAATGCGTGTGCAGACTTGTCTAAAATTGAAAATCTCACTCCAAGAAGCTGACCAAACTTGGCACCCGTTAACTTATTATACATCATGATGAAGACCATCATGCTTTTAAAAAACTATCGTTCGGTCACTCACCCTCTGAATGTACTAGGCTATCAAATGAAGTCAAAGAAAACAAAAATGTATTTTACAGAGCAGAAAAGGCGCATTAATTGAACATAGCAAACGGAAACGCCGAAATCAGAATATGTGTCATCTACAGGGATGGCCATCAAAATGAAACAGGCCCATGCAGGGAC
This sequence comes from Brevimyrus niger, assembly GCA_015164015.2. Classification (NCBI taxonomy): domain Eukaryota; kingdom Metazoa; phylum Chordata; class Actinopteri; order Osteoglossiformes; family Mormyridae; genus Brevimyrus; species Brevimyrus niger. The sequence continues at coordinate 24,408,742 of JAABNY020000002.1, read as the reverse complement.
GAGCTTCAGAACCACAGGCTAAACCGCTTACTTGTCATAAGCAACTCTGCAACATTTGCCGTCCTTCATACTTACTTGCTCGATAACCTTGGTGTGGGACGTCCATCGTGCATTACTGTTCGAAAAAAAGTAATAACGTTAGCTAACTGAAAATTATATTTGCGTAAATACAATGCATCACAACGCTCTTTCTCCTGCTCGTCAGCTAATACAGCCGTATAGTATAGTGGCTGCGATTTTACGCCATTTATTATTACGGATGTACGCGGCTTTAGAGCAAAGCGAAATATAAACAATCACCAGAAGTTATAACCATAAAGGGGGGTGTATAAAATGTTACTAGTGATCTCCAAAATATTTTAAAACTAAACAAAAACTTACAAAAACCATAGACGTAGCAACCTTCGAAGACCCAGCCCCGTTGCACTAACCGATTGGTACAGTATTCCGTGCCTGCGTGGCAGCGTGGCCTATTCTAAACACCCTATTGGTGCAAAGAGGCTTCCTGTTTGTGAACCGCTTTGCGTTTATTGGTTACACGGTCAATCAATCCCTTCTTCACGTAACATTTTATGTCGGCGAAATCAATTTGGTCATTACCTTTTACGTCTCCAGGGGTTAAAATGGGTGTTTGACCATTCGCTATCCAATTTGAGCTGTTCGCGAGGTCTCACTCCGGTTCAGCAATTTTTATCTTTCAATTGCGAGGACATCCCCGATATTTGGGTCACATATTTTTTTTTTGGGGGGGGGGACGTCTTCAGACTAAATGTTTCAGTGTTTTAAATGTTAATGTTCCAAATATATGTATATGTGTGCATACACAGGAATGTTCTATACATACTGTACTTGACTAACATTCTTTCTTAACCCCTCTGTTGTATATTTGAATCCAGTCTCCTCTGTTTTTGTATTTTGTTCCCTAGTGTTTCATTTGTATGAGTTTTCTAGTTCCTGGGATTTGTATTTGGTTTTGGTTTCATTCTTTGTGCCTGTGCTTGTCTGTTAGTCCCCTAGCGTAGTTTCTGTTTCCTTGCTTCTGTCAGTGTTTTAGTTTTCTTGTCCTAGTTCCTGAGTTAATTAATTCCACCTGTTGCCTGTCCTTGTGTGTTTCCTGATTGCTCATTGTCCTGCACCCTCCCTGATTGGTTAAGTGTCTATGTCTCACTCCTGCTGTCTTATTACCCAGTTCAGTTTTCATATTTAAGTTTCTGTCTGAGTTTAGTTCCCCAGTGGTTCATTGTTTGTATGTTGTCAATGGTCTGTATGCCACTGATGTATATTTGTTACTTGTCTGACTGCCTCTTGTTGTCCTGACCCATTTGTAGTAGTCTCTGTTTTATTTTAACCCCTCGTGGTCTGGTCTGGTTTGGTTTTGTAGTGTTTCCCAGTGTTCCCCATCCTTGTTTAATAAACCCCTGTCTTGTGAGTCACCAGTGGGTCGTCCACCTATCTGCCTGCATCATGCTTCGCCATTGCCCCAAGTCGCCCTGATCCTGGACAGGAAGAGCATGTGCTCCCTTGTGCCCTGTGCTCCCTAGATATGCTCCAGGCTTGTTATGATGCTGCACTGGATAATAAACTGTGGAAAATGTTTGACTTATTTATGTGTCATTTTCATTCATATCAGTGCTGCTTGATTATGGTGAGCAGAGTAATTTAATTGAAATTTGTTATCCAATTATCACAAAGGCAGCTAGTTAGGAGTCATGATTACATTGGTATATTTTTATACAATTTAAATACAAATTTTTAGAACATGGTATAATACACAGGTTGAGTCTAATTACACAAAGAAAGGAAATGTGGAGATAGGCTGGGTACCATGTGCATTTCTGGTAAAAGTTTAATGTTCTTTGAGTTCTTTGCAATTTAATCAGACAGATAGAGAGGGAGACTATGTGATGGGTACAGTGGATCCATGTTGTTACCACAAACTATTCCTCAAGCTTAAGGATTGATCTTGATGTACTAGCAAATATGATGTCACAGGTGTGACATTGCACCTTCATGGCTATTCGTCTGAACCTATTGAAGTGTCGGAGAAAGTGTGTTGTGACAACTAAATTTCAATTGACTTGCATCATCTTTAAATTTGACCTACATTGTATTTTGGTGACCAGGTGCAGGGAACAATACACTGTACAACCTGGTCCCCAACTATTTCCCCCCAGGGACAAATTCAATCAGCAACACAAAGCTAAGGTTCATTGCTGGGGTGATGCCGACAGTAAAATTTGCCGAGCGAGGGCGGAGGGGTCCGTATTCATTTTTACCTCGGGCCAGATGCAGAGTCCGCACGTTGGTCATCACTGGTCCACAATATCAGTGTATAGCCCATACAAAACGCAAAATGTTCAAGAAATTAAATACCAGCATGACACATAAAACAAAAATGTCAACCGTAAAACATAAGAAACTCCCCACTTTCGCTCATGAAACATGACTCATACGAGCTCACTACTTTTTATATAATATATTCATTTGAGTGATAAAGATGAATTCACGATAATTCTGAATCATATCTTATTTAATACTAAAATCCAGGTAGATAACTTGATGGTGTTATATGCTATTATCATATATGTATCATTGAGGAAATGTCTTTTTCTACTTGCATAAACACCTTAATTAAAATCCTTTTAGATAAATACGTTTAAAAGTGCTTGGAAACGAAAATGAGAACTTTCGAATCGCAGGTATACATGTTTTAGTTTTCATACTGCAACTCATACTCAATGTGTAACGATGATAAGACAGAAAAGCAAAAGCAATAATGAGGTCCGTTTCTTGTAACTTTCGTCAGAAAAACGTAGCTGATGGTATCCGTAGTCCCTGGAGTCAACTACATTTGCTTAATAACTAGGCATTTCTTCCTGAAAACTAGTTAATAAAAAAATATGTTGTAGGCCATATAATATGTGTCAAAAACTAGTAGTATTGCATTTCATAGCATATAATAATCTCAGAAATTAAGATTATATAAAGTAAAATGTGGGTCTACCACTATAACTATCGACTAATTCTTTAAATTTCGCTGCACAGGAATATTCTGTATTTATATTTGAATGTTTTTCCATTTGCATTTCGACTTTTAGATCATAATAGACGTAACAGAAATCAAAGTAGAGGTATTCACAGCCAAGAACATTTTGATGGTTCACTCACCTTTCGTTCTGACGTGTATGGTTGTTCCAAGTTTAAAATTGTCCCAGGCATTTCAGCGTTAAGGTGGAGTTTGAATCTTACATTCACGTCACCGTATTTTTTTTTATCATGATCGATTCAGTGTTAGAAAACAGCGAAGTAAATATCAGCATGAGTGTACATTAATGCGATGGGATGGGATGGGGGTGGGGGTTGGAGACCTCAAATGCCGTTAATTGTGTATTCTTTCTACCAAAATAAGAAGACGCATATGCTGTAGATAATTCTTCAGCGATATTGTATATTTTTTTATAGTCTGTATTTTGTATTTGTATTTTTCTTTATAGGATAATTTATCAATTTACCATTATCCTTTGGTGTTCAGTTTCTGGTCCCTGTGAGTAGGGGTCCTTCTTAGGGAGGCAAATGCATATTACTTTACACCAATACACTATTTTGCTTCCACAAATGAATTAAAATTTAACTTTTACCTTTTGGGTAACCGTTTTCAAACTACAAGACAAATGGCATAAAATCCCAAAATAATATAAAACGAAATGTATATGTATAGAGAATAACTATGTTGTTAACTTTTCTTTTCTTTAGCTTTGTAAGTACAGTTGGTAGACAAATCGTTCATTTTGTTTTTTTTAAACCACAAAACCCAATTTGGAAAGGATAAGGAATGAATGGACGGTTGGTGAAAAATAGTTCAGTAGTTCCGTTTCATTCTTTATCACTGAATCATTGCCTGGTGCCCCAGCCATCCAGCCCTAGTGGTTTTAGAGCACGTTTGCCACAATCTGCGACGTTGGAGACTTTTCTCATGGTCACTCATTCATTCTGCTCTAGCGTTTTTACTTTTCAGGAGTTTCACATGAAATATGAAATAATACGTTTCTTTTTTTACGACAGACTACATTCTCATTTTTTGTCTTATAGTTTTAGCATATATCTGCTTTGGATAAATTCACCGTTATAAATCAGAGCAGATAATTTTCTTTTTATTACTATTATAGTTCAGAAATAGGTTGAAGCGTCTTGACAAAGATAAACCCGAAAGAGCAGACATAACAGAATGCGAAAGGCGTAGTCGGGAAGACAGGTAGGGTGGGGGGCGAAGAGTCGGAATATAAAGTTGTATTCTGGTTTCTTCTGTCAAAAGAGGAATCCCTGTAAGTTAGAGGGAGGAAAAGATCCATATATGGGTTAATACGTCAACCACACGTGCGCAACATCCAATAAACGATCGGTAATACCATCTCCAAGCTATAAAGAGGGGCGCAGAGGTATTTTGGTATCATTTTCGACCACTTCGGAATAGTTCGACCGCATCGAGAGACTTAGACTTAATCGGAATGTATTAAAAAAATTGTTTTTTCATGAGTGTCTTGGACGGTGGAGGAATAGTGACGATTGTGTAAATATTACTTGTTCCATATCCACCCTTCCATATTACTTCACTCTAAAGCGCTCTGTGAAGAAAGTGGATTTCCTCACCTTTGAATCAGTTTCTGAATATTATTTGGAGGTTTTCGCAAGTGTACTACGGGACGACTGCTCAACGTTGTGTTAAGATTAGTTCAGACAAGGGGAAATATTTCCTGGGATTGAATTTGATTACAAGATGTATCATAATTACAAAAATATGAGCGAAACGAGTGACCAGTGCTTCTCGGGAACTTCTGGTACCCCACGAGCAGGATCAAATCCCGGATTACTGGAACCCAGCATTTCATCTTCAGAACAGCAACAGGTATTTATCCATATATATATGTATATATATATACACACACACACGTGCAATTTATATAATATTATACAATTTATTCTATTGATATACAGATAAATCGCGAATAATCATGGCTAAATATTATACTATTGGATGTTAAATATATGGACATTATAGGTTATAAATTATATATTAAATGTATGTTTAATGAAGAATGAAAGATTAGTAAATCATAAAACTAAGATTTTAGGATTTTGGTACACCTGTTTGTTGGTGGGTTGCTGTTAGGTAAACAGTGGGCATTTAGGTATATTTATTTTTTCCAGTTTATCTTCATATATGGTGAGACATTGGTATATGCTGTGAAATTCAAACTGTAATTACACTGACTTTGTGTAGTATATGTAAATGAAATTTGGAAATTTTATTTATTATTATAAGCTTTAAATTATCTAAAGGATGATTTTAAAATATTCTAGTATTACATAGTTTATACTTAACTGAATATGTAAGTCCTCCTCAATTTGTCATTCTTAGCATAAGTTTCCTGGTACTGGGGCTACTCAGTTTGTTCCCAGCCTCAATACCATCACATCCAGCCAGGACCTTCAGTGGCTCGTCCAGCCTTCGCTCTTGCCTCCACCGGCGATTCCCAGAGCACCACGGCCACCTCTACCACCCCCATCAGGACCTTTGTCACCACCACAGCAAGCGTCTCAAATGCATCTGCTGCGGCCAGGGGTCATAAGAGCTGCTGGAGAAACAGGCGTGCTAAGACGGCGGAATGATGACTATGTGAGTTTCATGCTATGTATACATGTGCAAGCGGAAAGGAATACCAAGGCATTGGGATGGACACACTTTTTTAGGAGAAAAGATATTCACTATTTTTGTACCTCCCATTTAGAACTAATGCTAAAACAGCAACACGGTAACAACAGAAGTTTGTTGTTCTCAAGTTTTCAGAGTTGATGAAAAGGGTGGTAACAAGTTGAACAGTTGAAACTTGAGTCAGCATCAATTGTATGTGTAACATCCTGTAGTATGACTCGTATATGACATTACATACATTACATGTTTGCCAGGTTAATTAGCCAGAGGGGCTTCCCCAAACGTAAAGCATTATGAAAACACTTTAGAAGAATCCACATCTTGTTGAGCTGTTAGGAGGCTGGGTAGCTGTTTTGATTAAGTGACATACAGAGAAATTGTACACAGAAGACTGAGAGTAATTCCAATTATAAATAGCATTTCTTATTTGAGAGAAATTTATAGATTACATGTTTACATACTGAAAGCGATTAACTTAGATACTATATGTGGCAAGATATAAATTTCAAATTAGTGGGGAAAAATTGTAAATCAACACACAAGGGAAGACTTATCTCTTCAGTAAAATCTGTAGTTAAATGTTTATGGTTTATAAGCTGATAATAAGTTGTTTGTTGTAATTCAGCCAGAAAGTGTAATTTCATTATTATATCAACTGCCTCCTGCTCTGTGGAAACAATAGGATGTAAAACCAGAAGTTACATTTTTATATATACATATATGGGTTTTTCATAAAAATGTGTAGACATAAAGGTTTCAAATTCAACATTTGACATACGAAGAACACATTACGGGATTGAGAATGATGGGACAGGAAGTGTGCTGTCATGTGACTCATCAGGGCCGTGCTGTCATATGACTCACACCTGAGTCACTGTAGCCTGAACGTGAGTCATTGGTCATAAAGGCGGGAAAAAATAAGGAGCAGACGATTAAAGTATGAATGAGATAAGCTGGAGGTAACAACATAACGTGTAAATAACAAAGCAAAAGCAAGGCGTTCCAAAACATGTTTGCAGTTTAAAATGTAGTAATATATTATAGTCACTAGATGACGCTGTTACCCTCTGATGTGTACCATATACACAAACACAAAGTTCAGCAGTCGTTTTTCAACAATTTGTTTCTGAAGACTATAATAATAATTAAATATATGCTTGCTTTTTCCTTATTTTAAAACGAGCACAGTTGTTATTATTGTTGTTATAAACTAAACGTTTGTGCCATACCCTAACATTAAATAACATTTTCGTCCCTTATAATCCTCATCCAGTTGTCCCCGGAGGAACTTGAAAGACGAAGAATGCGAAGGGAGAGGAACAAATTGGCTGCTGCCAAGTGCCGGAACCGCCGGCGCGAGCTGACGGACTCTCTTCAGTATGTGAGTACAACCCAATTAATGAAATTCTTGCCAATAAATGGGATTGGCAAATCCTCATCTGTCTAATGGGAAGCATTACATTTCAATAAGTCAAAGGTAAACAATAATTTGTTCAAGCTAAAGTGTATCGCCATTTCACTGTATTTCAGCATATAGCATTAAGTTACTGGAAAACCCCTGAGCTGGAGGAACACCTACTAGACCTGTGTTATATGCGCGTGACCCAACTATCACTCTGTGCTCCTCCCCTCTTTTCACAGGAGACTGATCAATTGGAAAGTGATAAGACCAGTTTGCAGAAAGAGATCTCTGAGCTGCAGAAGGAGAAGGAGAAGCTGGAGCTGGTCCTGGAAGCCCATCGGCCGATTTGCAAGATCCAAGAGTCAGACTCTGACTCTGACCCGGACCCGCAGCCGCCTTTGCTTGGGGCTGTGAAAATTGAGCCAGAGGATCCAGATCTACCTGGGCCATCAATCAGGCAGGACAAGCCTAAACCCAAGATAATCCTCCCATCCACAGTCCCTGCCTCTTCTTCCTCTTCTGCGTCAGCTGTGCTCGCTGAGTCTGATTCCCTGCACACCCCTGTCCTTATATCAACACCCTCTCCAAACACATCGGTCAACCTTGTTTTCACCTACCCATCTGCCCCACTGGATGCATCTGCAGCTGCCACCTCACACCATCTCGGCCTCCTCGCCTCATCTTCCTCTGCCCCCCACTGTCAAAAACCCCACCCTTGTAGCGTAGCCCATCGCCGCAGCAGCAGCAGTGGGGATCAGTCGTCAGACCACTCCCTTAACTCACCCACCATCCTCACGTTGTGATCGATGGACACCCACTGTAGCAACAGACAGTCACCAGAAGATGGCGCTGAAGATAAGGTATAAGCAGCTACATTTCAGTTTTACTTTAGGTTTTGATCAGAAAGAACAGTTTATACTAGGCTTGGATGTGGCTATTATGTTATATTATTTACTAGCAATAACTAATATATGAATTATGAACAGGACACCCACATTGTTCTGCCTAGTTATCATATGGGGATATAATAATGCATGTTAAGTACATCTGGCATATGCAATCCTTTAGCTATAGTTATTAGAAGTTATTAACTTCATTTAGCCTTACTCTTTAAGTTATAGCACTACAATACATAGGACAGTATTTTAAGTAGAGTGTAATATCTAAGCTGTGATGGGAAAATGAAAAGCATGAGTTCAAGAAAGCAGAAGTTGTGTAGAAGTTTAGTTAATTTTGTATTAAGAATGGAGGACATGAAAAACTCATCATGTGAAAGGTAAATAATATACAAAATGCAATGCATTTATACGGAAATCTCAAATAACAGCACGACAGTCATCATATAAGAGTGTTTTCTCTCTTAGGTTGTCTGAAAAAAAAATTGGCATGTTGCTCACTTTTGCACATTAATTTAAACTGTCGTAACATACAAGAACATTTCAGAGAACGTCCTAGATTTTTTAACAGATTGAATCAAAAATGTACTAAGGCAGGACCTTTACATGAGAGCATTTTACTTCGTATAATTTTTTTTCATTTGACTGAGATATGGAGGTAATGTATATTTGTGAATAGATGCCTGCAGTATTCCACTTGTAAAGGGCAAATTAAAGAAGCTGAAAATAACTCTGTTTGTGTGTCCTGGGAGTATGACGTCTATTTAAACCAACGCGTACCTTAAGGTTGTAGGTGCACACACATGGCCGTGCTACCATATCCACAGAAATATGGCATCTAGTTAATTTCTCTAGATTAAAATGTATTTTCATGTTTGGTGTAACGTTACCCTTAAAGGCTTCAGGGCAATTTAAAACCATACATATCATGGTGATACTGATGTTCTTTAAGACAATGAGCAGAGGTGTTCTGATGAGAAAGGAGCATGTCAGCCTGCAACTTCCTTTTAGCATGTCCTGAGTCGACAGCAGGACTCACAGAGAAACACATGCAATACATTCTCTTCATCTCCAGAAAACATCCATTCATTCATCTTTCATAACTACTTTCCCAGTGCTGGGTCATAGTAACTCTTAAACATACTTTTGTGCTTGAAACTGAACTGGATATACTGGAGGAGCTGGGCGAGACACGAAAAGAGGAGCAAATGCATCAGATGTGGGTGGGGTTTCAGAGGTTGCAGTTACGAGCGACGGGAGGAATGTATAGATCAATAACCTAGACAAGTCAAGAGTCCATCTCTCTCAGTAAAGTGGAACCGAGCCTATGACCCATATTTTAAATATGGAGTATGTCATCGTCACTATACAAGTCCTGCATACAGCATTGATAGCTTTGGAAAATATTTAGCTGAATAAATGTGTTGCAGATCAAAGCAGATATACAGCAGTCCAGAGATGGATAGTTCAGGTCCATCCATCCATCCATTTTCTGTAACATCTTGTTTTCTTCAGGGTCACGGGGGGTCTGGAGCCTATCCTGGAGGCTACAAACACAATCTAGGATGGGGTGCCAACCCATCGCAGGGCACACTGACACACCATTTGCTCACACATGCACACCTATGGGCACTTTGGTAACTCCAATTAACTTCAGCGTGTTTTTGGACTGTGGGGGGAAATGGGAGCCGCCAGAGGGAACCGCATGAGGACATGGTGAAGAACGTGCAAACTCCACACACATGGAAACCTACTGGAGACTTGAGCCCTGGTCCCGGAGATGTGAGGGAACACTGCTAAGCATTGGACCACCATGCTGCCCCCTGGTTCAGGTCCAGGAATTAAAAATCCAGACCAAAATTTTGCTTCAACCAGTCAGCTGAGTACTCCGTGATTGACTCATTATACTATAACTGGTTGGTGGAAACAAACTATTGGTCTGGATTTCTACTTTCTGGACCTGAACTTTCCACCTCTGTCTGCAGCACCCCAAGTGAAAAGGACAGCACAGGCTAAAGATATAAGCAGGGTGGGGGTTTAGATGTCTGTAGACGGGAGACACTGTTGGGATCAGGAACGAAGAGAGTAAAAAGCAGAAAGCGGATGGTAGTAACAGAGGGTGAGAAGAAGAGAAGGATGGAAATGGAGAAAGGATAATGCTTGAATTAATGAATGTGACTTCAGGCCCTGGATACAGACTTCCCTATTTCACTCTCTAAATTAAGTGACCTTGGTCCATAAGACCTGGATTAACTTTGGAACCTGCACCACTGGAGAAGAGATTTAGCCAAAAGATGAATATGCATTCCTATCTGAAAGGGGATGGTAACTGAGGGATAAAACGAACACCATTAATTCCCAGAGGAAAGCTGAGAATCGGAGACATTGATCTGCCTCAGGCCTACTCTAGGAGTAACATCCCCCTAACACTCAGGCAGGAGTTAAACTGTAATCAATCATAAAGCACATCTCTCCATGCTTTCATCCTGGCGGGCGATCAATCATGACACAAAGACCACGTGAGAATGTAGTGTGACTCTGTCACTGTATTTAAAGCTCTTCCCATTGCCATCATCGGTGCCCATAAGCAGAAGCCAGCGATACAGCCATTTCAGACTGGAGTCTCTAAAAACAAAAATAAAATCATTCAAATAATACTGATGGGGGTGAATATCTTGTAAAAGACTTGAACACAAAACAACACCAATTCATAAAATAGACTCAATGATAACCTAAATGGGAACACAAAAATAACACAACAAAGGTAATACCAATAGTTGTAGTAGCAGTAATATTAGTAGTAGCAATAATAATAATGTAAATCTAACAATAGTAATTAACACTTAGCAGTGCTCTTAAAAACAACAAATGAGCACAGAATAATTGTCACTGCAACATCATTTGCATTCAGAGATTCCCAGTGTTTGTGCATTATACTCTTCCAGTTCCATTTTACAACTACAAAGCATGGTTTAGCACAAATGTGCGCTATTGCACCGTAAAAGCATTGTATAGGTATTCAGTGCAATGTGGGTGTAACAGCTGAGCTTAGACCAACATCATGCTGCATCAGTTCATTCACTACAATGCATAATGCAAGTTACTATGGTACACTCCATTCAACTTTCCAACCAAGAGAGATGTATCCTGGAAAAACATTATCTTTTCTTGACACCTGGCCACAAGATAACATAACCACATTCCAGATGCAGTGCAAACAGCGTTTCACAAAGTAGATTTTAAGTGGCGAGGAGATTTTATTCTGTCGAATTCCACCACATGTGCATTGTGAATATGCCATCTGTATGTTGGATTTGATGCCTGTTTTCCCAGGATAACCTACTTCAGTTACTCCTGACTTTGCCCTCTTGTAAACATCCACAGCCTGGCTTTCAGCAGATTTAAAACATTTTAATCCAGTATTATTCCGCAATCTGGCTTTGTCTATTACAGTGCATGAGAGTCCAGTATAGTCTAATCAAGACAGTGCAGTACAAGCAATAAAACCTGGTCTAGTTCAGTATTATGGTTTATAACGCCTTTATAAAGTAAACTTTTTAATCTGATTCCCACCCCTTTAAGTAACCCCCTTCACAAACTTTTATACAACCCCATTAAAAGACCCCCCCCATATAACAAATTAACAAATTTGCATCAGCAATAAATCATTCACATTAGGATTTTTAAAAAGTCTGTGATTAAAGGCATATCCACTAACCCCATCCAGTGCAGCCTTTATGTAGCTACTGCTCTGCCCAGTTTGATTCAGATACCAATCAATTATTTCTTACCATTGTCCTCTTTAAACTTTATAGGGCTGAATTATTTGTCAAGTCCAAATGCCCAAAGAAACAAACGTCTTCAGGAAGCCATTATATCACAAAAATTGAAGTCTATGATCTAAAATAATTACTGTATGAAAGAGGCCTACATTTTCTTGGTGTTGGCATAAAATCTTCCACTAATTTCCTGATTCTGGTTTATTTTCCAGGACATGGATCTTCATTTGAGTAATAAGCTCTTTAGTCATCAGGCGAGCAAACCAGGTGCAGCTGATCTGGACTACCAACACTCCCAGTACTGGAGCTGCCGTCACCCAAGTCTCGTGCAACCATACAGGGTAAATTCAGCTCAGTGGAGCCTCCAGGACTCGAATCGCTCCTGCTGACACATTCCTCCTCCAGCACTAAGCATAGTTCCTTGAGATCCAGGTTCTCTTTCACCAGACCGTCTTGCAGTCGCTCAAGATCGGAAAGCTTCTTTAGGTATCCACCCAGATCCTCACGCATCACTTTGGCGGCATGATGCCCAAACAGCTGCCATTCCCGAGCCAGCTTCTTCACCTTCAGCCGGTCGTCATCCAGAAAGCAGCACAAGTCACGCAGTTCTTGGTTCTCTTCCTGAAGGCGCTGGTTGATCACTTTCAGCTCCCGGATTTCCATAAGATGTCCCTGTAACTGCTTATTGACCTCTTTGATTAGCCGACCACGCTGGATCAGAGCTGATATCTTATCGGACTCCTCTTTGCGAAGTCGACTGATAAGCTCCTCTTTGGAACAGGCCAGCAAGTCCTCGTCAGACATCTTCGACAGTTCTTGGCTGTATATTTCCCCGTCGCTCCCCATTAATTAAATATTTCACGTCAGATCCCTGATAAATATTATGAAAAACGCGGATGTTTGGAGTGGAGGAAGAGATGTGCAGCGACCTACAGAAAACAAGCCCATCAATAACTTGAATGCTGAAATTTTCTTACAAAATCTCTTAGGACGACGCAAAAAGATTTTCCACGATATAGCGCCAATTATTTTAAACGCACAACATACATTTTCCCTGCTTTGTGTTAAATCGTATCTTTACCATTAAGCTCCTTTGTCACTCTTCTTCCTCTCCTCTTTTCCGAGGCCTCTAGTGAAAGTGGGTTATTCAATGCATCCCATTCCAGTCTTAAACCGAGGATGGGAAGGGCGGCTTTGTTTTGCTGTACATTTGTGCCGTTTAATTGACTGCAGATGCACTGTTTACTAAAAACTAGGCAGCCATAAAAGAAAATAGTTGATGTCAGCGTCTAGATATCGCAGTCGTAAATTTACCCTGCCTTTCTCATGGATGCACAATATGAGTGAATCGGATGTCCCTTTAAAGATGCGCCCCAAAGCCAACTTCATATCTAGTCACAACATACAAACAAATAAGCAAAGAATAAATGGCGACGCGTCCAAACCTGGGCCGATATTTCAGTGCCGGTCGGTGGTCAGTGAACACAATGTCCGCTGTTCCTTTCCCCTTCCTCTTCTCTCTCGGGCTTCGCTAATTCAAATGCTGTAAAGATGGATGCCCTATTTTTGCTGGTGTTTAGAAATTCCCAGTTTGCCAGATGCTTTTCCGAAAAATATTAAATAACCGCGGAGCGTAAAAATGTAGGACAGGATAAATCGATGTATTGCTAGTTCTATTTGTATCGAAAAAAACGCAGGCAATCGTGCAGGGAAAATACAGTATTTTTTCTATGATTTATATGGATAAAATGTTTCGCAACTGTCCTGTTTACTATTTAAAAAACAGACATTTTTACTAAAACGCAAATATTTATTCACATTCTATTGCATGTTTCCTCCTGTTGTGGTGAAGGTGTTATTAGAAATGTCGCCCCCTCTCCCTGTGTCCCCCTCTCCCTCGCCTTATCCGCCCCAACCCCCCGCCCCCCATCGCCTTCCCTTTACGGCAACGTGTATTTTATGTTTTATTAACTGCGAAAGAAATGACATTGCTGCATTTGGGGAGGTATCTTCAAATTTCGGCCAAATCAAATAAGGAGCCTAATTTTGAAAACTCGCTGCCTTAAGAAAACGATGCTGTATGTAGTTTTAGAAACAGACACAGGCCAGTAAATGTTTTTGGAGAAGGTTGCAGTTGGGATAATAAAGTTTATTGCTTCCACACCGACAATTCTTATCGCTTTTTACTTGATTGCAGTAGCGATATATTTCCAGTGTTACTGAGTTGGACACGGGAATTGATTTTGGACTACATAAAAACCACATCAACCTCCCAACATGCCGACATGACACGCACACACACACACAGACTCAAACGGAAAGTGTGACAATAAACTATTCTCTGCCTAGCAGAGGTATTTGACTGCTTCCTTCCACCAGTGACTCCTACTCCATTGTCGCTCCATAACAATATGGGGTGTTATCAACTGACAGAGGGCTGGAGGTAATGGGTAGAACTGTGGGGGTTGGGGGCAATTAGTTGAGAACTGGTGTGGAGCCTGTACAATAACAGGTTAGTAAATAAGAGAAGAAATAAAATAACACAGCCATGTAGTATATTTTACAATACAAGAAGGATGGTACGTTGGTTTAAAAATAGTTTATAGGCAATACCCATAGATTCAAGTGTGCTTACTTGGCTAAATATACGGCTGTAGAGTTTAAGCTCTCAGAAACACAATTGTTCTTATGCATCCTACTTTGTAATCGGTATAAGGCGATTAATATTGCTTGGCTGTAGTTTCAAAATGCAGTAAGATGAAAAAGTCCTAGTCAAATGAACATAACTACAGTCCTGTAACTATAGACAGGCACTGGTTACTCCATGTGCGATGCAATTTTTTCAAATTGTTTTCAGAATGATGAATCGATATCCTGCATAGACAGTGAGACTGTAAACGGCATAATAAAAACTACATTGTCCTTTGAGCACCTTTTCATATATAGCTTATGTGCCACTGCAGCACAGGCAAGAATATGGAACTTATTCCATATGGAAATAGACAGGACAGCACCTTAAAGATTCACATAAAAACCCTTATAACTCCTATAGACGAATTAAGAGATGTGCTGTGATTGAGATGGATATAAAACAACGATACATTTTGCCGCCTCACATACCCGATCAGCAAACCGGTTTGCCAGATGGCAGTCACTCCAGTCATGTGTAACAACATGTTTAAGAAAAAGTGTCCACTGTGTTAATACATTACGTATTAATGTTAACATTTATTCATTGTATAAAACAAATTAACAGGTCAACGTATTTTTAAGCCAGTCAAACTCACATCTGTAGTGGTCCTATCATTACGCTTCTGCCCCACGCGGTCATGATGTTAAAGACGTAACTCGCAAAGTACTATGTTTAGTGTTAATAGCTGAGATGTATGATTTGCAAATTAAATTTACATTTACAGCATTTAGCAGACGCTCTTTTCCAGAGCGACTTCATTACAACCGATGATACAAATAATACATTCAATGTGTATTTGGCACACAAAGGAAAGAATGTATTTGAAACCTATTTAAAATGAAATTTCCCTCAAAATATTTTTTTTTACCTTCTTAAACTCCAAACCTCTTCTGAAAACACATTCCCCATGCATTGCTCTGATGGCATACAGTGTCACAGCAAATGATATAGATATACCATATAATTCTGAAGTAGAATACAAACGCAATTACTGAAGACAGAAATATGGCAAACACTGCACCCAGTCATACTTATTGGTATTTTTACAGCAATGACGAGAATCAGCGTTGGAAGCTGGACTGATGGATGTACGTATGCATCAATTGAAGTTTTTTTTGTGCTTACCGAGTTCTGATTTTCTTCCTTATACTGGATAAAACATGCACCCATGATAGGATGCGTTAATTGCAATTTCGATTGAAGTTGATTTATTTTAATATAGAAAAACTCTAATGTTGTTGTCTAAAACAATATGCTGTATAAAATTTTAAATTCGTTGGTTAGATATAAATGAACGCACATTAAACTACGATAAATATTGT
The DNA here is from genome assembly GCA_015164015.2 of Brevimyrus niger. Lineage (NCBI taxonomy): Eukaryota > Metazoa > Chordata > Actinopteri > Osteoglossiformes > Mormyridae > Brevimyrus > Brevimyrus niger. The sequence goes on along the minus strand of JAABNY020000002.1, from coordinate 24,392,941 downwards.
TTGCCATGAAGTTAATACATGTGCACTCTATAGGATGTAATCAAGGCAATTAGGTTGGCTGTATTTCTGTAAATCAGGTAAAACAAAAAAGAAAATGTGTTATTCAACTCGTATAGGCCAATGTTTATATAATTATATAATATAAACTTACTATACAACACTGCTTCTGAAATTCACCTAATGAGTATCACTCTCAAGATACTTTTTGTTGCAATTTGGAAAAAAAAATCATTGTCTATCTTTAAAAAAATACAAGGTGTTAGAGAATTACTTTAGCGTATACTTTGTGATTTAAAACGTCATTCCTCCTACAGGTAGAGTGCCCTCAAGCGGCACTTCCGGTGATGCGGTCTATGTTGTTGTCGCCCTTCTAGTTTATGTAGTTCTATGTTCTAAACAGGAACCAACATTCAGTGGCAACGGAAACGCCATCGGACGGTGTGTTTCACTGACAACGGCCCGGAACTCACATGCGATAACTGCAGTTATAGCGTCTGTTTTTCTAATACAGCGATTTTATTTTTCCGAATGGGCATATCTTATATATCACAACTGCCATTTAATATACATCATGGTCTCCGTATTAGTTAGCTAGCTCTTCAGATACTGCTTCAAGCAAGGATTTCTTTAATTAACTCGATCCAGTATTTTACCCTCATATATCATATGAAGTATTTTTATTACTCCACTGTACCTTTGGTGTATATGAATAGTGATAGCCCATCAATAATTAAAACTGAAGGTAAAACAAGAACACGTTGAAGGTAAGGACTGGACTAAAGTCTAGTTAATCTGTCTAGCGAAATTAACCAGTTAGTTTTATGTTGGACTTTTAATATATGTTTTGTGAAGTCGTATTGCTTCGCAAAAGACATGTATATGGTTTTGTTTATTAGTATACATGTTGCTGTTTGATTTTTAGTTTTGATTTTTAAATGTATATCGATTTTTTAGGATTGCACGTCGAAAATTGTAGTTTTTGTATTTAGGATAATTATATGTATAAAGTTGCAAACCTGGGAGTAACCTTTTTGTTTTAGTAATACTGAAACTCAGTAAACCTGACGCCACCTCTTATGCTCCTGTGCTGTTACCAAGATGTCTGTAGAGCTTGATGTGTTTGTGGGAAACACCACTATCATGGATGAAGAGGTCTATCAGTTTTGGCTGGATGGTTATACAGGTTTGTCCCTGGCGCATATGTAACATGCACATTGCAAAGCACATTTGTACACATTTAAAAATGCAGGCAAAGCAGGCTAGGCTGAAGGACCCAGTTAACTGGCTGTCTGCATGTGCTCCCTCTCCAAGTGAATGATGCTGTGAAGGTGCGGATGGAAGGAGGAGTGCTGGAAGAATATGAGGCGAGCACCGACGTGCTGCTCAGTGACACCATGGACCAGTTCCGCACCTTCCAGATGTGCGAGCGGCTCTTGCACACACCTGCCAAACTGGCCAATCAGCTTCTCTTTCAGATCCCACCCCATCGGCAAACCATGCTGATCGAAAGGTTCGCCTTAACCTATCAGTGATTGTATCGCAGATCAGTGTCGCTGTGTCTTCAGGTTTTGTTTCTCTGTTTGATCTTTCAGTGTGTGTTGCAGTGTTTCTCAAACCAGTCCTCGGGGGGCTCCCCAAGATCCACATTTTTGCTGCCTCCCAACTCCCAGGGAATTAGGGGAGAGCAAAAACATGGACTGTCTGGGGGTCCCTGTGGACTGATTCGAGAAACACTGGTGTTACCTGTGTACTTTTCAGTATCAGTGTGTCTTTTTTGTGTGTCACACACACAATGTTTATTGTCAGTATTAAAGAGGGTAGGTCAGTGTGTCTGTCTGAATCAGGGTATATCTGAAGTTATTGGAAAATGGGATGAAAATAAGGTTCCTGTGCCATTTTGCACTATAGAGTTTCTTGATTGTTCTTCATTCATTTTACTTTATATAATATTGACTGTGTTGCCAAATTGTCCGTAGGTGTGAATGTTGTTTGAGAGTGTGGCCCCGGGGGGGGTTATCGCCCCATCCTAGGTTATTCCACTCATAACTCCCACGATAGGCTCCTGACCCCCACACCTGTGCATAGGACATGGGGATACAGAATATGGATGGATGGATGGATGAAATATTCACGATAATGGTGGCAACTTTAAAACTAGCGTGCCTTATAAATATGAGACCTAGTGAATCCGTTTAATGGTGATGGGGGGCGACTCTGCCATGCATTTGCTTGCACTGTGCATGTTAACGCTGATCTCGGGCTGTGCAGGTACTATGCCTTCGACAACGCATTTGTGCGCGAGGTGCTGGGAAAAAAGCTCTCGAAAGGAACCAAGAAAGACCTGGACGATATTAGTGCGAAGACTCGGATCACCCTGAAAAGCTGTAGGCGTCAGGTATGAGAGACGGATGCTACTTTGTAACTAATGTATTATGATCAATGGATAGTTTGGTGACTAATAGAAAGATGCATGCCCTTGAGTTCATTGTCTTGTCTTTCACAGTTCGATAATTTCAAGCGTGTGTTTAAAGTCGTCGAAGAGCTCAAAGGCCCCCTGGTGGAGAATATACAGCAGCACTTTCTTCTGTCAGACAAGCTAGCCAGGTGACTAATTCATTCACATCATGACGTATGGGATATTGCCACCTGCTTTTTGGGATAATTATCCACCCCATATGTCTGCCTGATGTGGCCTGATTTCCCAGTCACGCGTTACATTAACCGCACCCTCGTAATGCATTGATTATGCATTGACAGAACATTCAGTGCACCTTCATAATGCATTGATAGAATATATAAGCAGCATGTAAGTATACCTTAGCATCCTAACATACCTTCACAGCTTTAATTTACATTAATGAACATATAATATTTGATTATGCATTTATGTTTATCATTGTCAAATTTGTTATTAATGTATATTAAAACTGTTAAAATATGTTAAGATGTTAAGGTACTTACATGCTGCTTATTAATGTTCTCTGAATGCATTATGAAGGTGCATTGAATGTTTTGTGAATGCATTATGAAGGTGCACTGAATGTTCTATGACTGCATTATGAAGGTGCACTGAATGTTTTGTGAATGCATTATGAAGGTGCACTGAATGTTCTATGACTGCATTATGAAGGTGCACTGAATGTTCTATGAATGCATGAAAAAGGCATTGTGAAGGTCCAGTTAATGCAAAGCATCACCGATTTCTCAGATAATTTCTCATAGACCTTTGTCCCCCTCCCCTTTTCTGTCCCCTTTCTAGAGACTACGCTGCCATCGTGTTCTTTGCAAATAACCGCTTTGAGACGGGGAAGAGGAAGCTGCAGTTCCTTTCTTTCCAGGACTTCGCCTTCTGTGCTGGGCAGCTCATCAGTAACTGGACCGTGGGGGCAGTAGGTAAGATGCAGGAGCTGGAGAGAGATACTGAATCGGGGGTAGTGAGGCAGCTTGTGAACAAACAGGCCAAGGGAAAGCATCCAATGTGTACCAGTGAGGTTCAGTACAATTTATTAATGTCTGTTATTGTGAATAAACAATTACAATTGTTTGTAATTTACGCTTCATTTATTTGGTTGGCGGCATAATGAAAAATTTAAGGTAATTTTACTTGGGAAGGTTTTAAACAGAATTGTAGATGGGGGGGGAAAAGGTATCTTCATAAATGTGTATCATAACATCTTCTTTAGATAACATGGTGGAGGATATGGATGTGGACTTGGATAAGGAGTTCTTGCAAGATCTGAAAGATCTGAAGATTTTAATTAATGATAAGGACTTGCTTGATCAACACAAGAGGTCAGTGTTATAATTAATAGGTGCGTAAAGCTTGAATTTAAAATAATGATAATATTCCATATTCTGATGAGTTAACTTTTGTTTAAAGATGTGTGATTTATGGGCCTCTGTCTTCATTCTGAAGTGCTCTGTGTCACTTTCATAAACCACTCATCCATATTTTGGATATGGTTTACCTGTTGCCCAGAAAGCATGTGATCATCAGCACCTGTGCTGTCATGTCATAATGCCCTGAATTCCCATTGTAGTGAATTCTGTTTTCACCAGTGTATTTCAACACTGTATTATTATATTTACAAGTGAAACTTTATTTACTTCTGCTTAATGCGATTCACATTCTTGTCAACTTATGCAATGTTTTGTCGAGACGTGGGGTACTTCAGCTTCACTGAAACCTTTTTCCTAATTGTTATTTAATTTTTCAAGTGTTGATATGGCTTTTGATGCCATGTCGACTGATTGCCTTTGATACTTCACCTATACACCAGAGAATAGCTAAATTCACTTAAATTTAAATCTTTATTTCTGGATTAGTTTCTTTGACATTTCCCTTATTATTATGTAGAAGGTTGACTTTTTGACACCAAGGCTATGTTTTGATTAGATTCCACCACTGTATTTATGCGGGTGAGTTTCTTTTAGAGAAGTTGTGGATAATTTTGTTTTCTGGAACTTAGTTAAACCCCACAGCACAAAATGGCTTAGAAGCAAAGTGAAGACCTTAGAGGTCTGTGTTAGTTTGGTGTGAGAACAATGTACCTGAATTGAGGACCACGTTGGTTGTGTGTGTGTGTGTGTGTCAGGCTTGAGATGATTTGTTGTCTCTTCTCTCTTAATTTCTTTATTTCTCCTATGCTCAGCCTTGTGTGCACGGCTCTCAGGGGAAAAACAAAAGTGTTCACCGAGATGGAAGCAAACTTCAAGGTGAAAGCTATGATGTCTCTAAATGCCGATACTAAAATAGTGCATTATAGATATTCTCATCATTGTCAAAGCTTAACAAAATGATGTTAGGATTTTACAAGCATATTACTCCTTCTCCGCCTTCTGTCTCACAGACCCTTTCCAGAGCCCTGGTCAACATTGCTGCCAAACTAACAAACACTAAAGATGTCAGAGATCTGTTTATTGACCTTGTGGAGAAGGTATGTTGCATATTTCTGCTCCCAGTGTGTCCTGCCGGTTGCATGGTTTAGCCAGCAGCCTTGCAGCCACAGTCTATGCTGATGTAAATTCAGCAGGTGGCAGGATTGCAGCTTCACTCTAATGCTCAAGCACATTAGCTAAAGTCTTTTAGCCGAAGCATCTTACTTTAGTCTGTAATTGTTTTAAATGGCAGTTAACCTGAATTGCTCTTCTTAAAAACACACAAGCAATGCCACTCCTGGGGCCTAAATTGCGATTAAGTATCAGTTTCTATAAATGGAATTGTTTAAAAATACTTTTAGCGTTTCTCTATATTGCCCTTACAGAATGGCCACGTATATATATATGTGTGTGTGTGTGTGTATGTAGACAGTGCCTGCATGGAGTAAGTTGTTTTTTTCCCTGTTTGTTTTGTTGCTCTCTCCTGGGTCTCTCCCTGGTTCCCCACATCATTCCCTCCCTCCCCCGCCAGTTCATTGAGCCCTGCCGGTCGGACCGCTGGACGTCCGCAGACGTCAGGCTCTTCCTCACTCATTACACCAACTCGGCGCGTACCCTCGACACCTTTAGGTCAGTCTGTCTCTCCTCTGCCACCTCTGCCCCCCCAGCCCGTTCCCGCCATATGTCCTGCTCTGCTGCTCCCCGCAAAGCGTCTTCGTCCCGGAGCCCCGTAGTGGCGTTTGGCGCCAGTGGGTGGCGCTGTTTCTTTGGCTTTTTCTCGGTGTGTAATTGCCCTGTTTTTCCACTTGGGGTTAATTACAGCTTGCAGTATGTCCATTCTGAAACGTGGCTGAAGGTTTACGCAGGAATATTCCTGCTCTTGCTGCTTAGCCGGGTTAGAGTCTGTTGTTCTGATGTTTAACCTCCCTCCTCTTTCCAGGCACCAGGTAACGTGGGACAGATACATGGATGTTATGAAGAGCTGCATCCTAAAGATGTACCATGACTAATTTGACTTCTGCTCACCCTGCCGTTCTCTCATGTAATAATGTATAAAGTCCTCAGTTGACAGCTAACCTGTTCTCATTTCCCCCACTTTTGTAATTTCTTTAATGTCCCCCTTTATTTAATTTAGCCCCAAATGTTGATCCCTATAACCCTCCAATCACACGTTGCCTGCTTTTTTGGCTCCACCCTCTTTCGATTTCTATCCAATTAGCTCCATGTGCTTGTAAATACACGCCCACTGCCCCCACTGTAAACTGTGACCTACCTGAATAAAAGAGTTTGATGCGGCGTTGCTGTGTGCTGTTTACAGAGTGTGACCCTCAGGACATGAGGTTGCAGTGGTACTGAATGTAATACATGGTACAATTGTACATGTAATACTTACTGCCCCAAAACTCTGGTGCTGTCCTGTCTCATTCACGTTCAAAGCGATTACTGAAATTACCCGGTACCTCACAAGGTAATGCTAAACTCTGAACAACACTAGATGTTGCTTAGCAGGGGTTCTCACACTTTTTGAGCAAAGGTCCACATTAGATTTAAGTCAGAGGTCTGGAACAATTTTAAATAAAAGAAAGCAGCATTTTGTAAACTTTAATGAATTAACGATAATTTTGTGAATTAGAAATCAAGAGTAGTAATATTGGGAACGTAACATAAAAACTGGCTTAATATTCACAACTTTCTGTTGGAGGGGGTTTAATGAGTACGAAGTTGTATGTATGTATGAAGTTTAGTGGTCCTACATTCTATTCTTGTACTTAGAGCCACGTTAAGCGCTTTTACGTTAACTTTATTGATGGATATAGTGCATTATCTGCTGGTAACTTGCGGTTCAGTCTGCATACGGGCCACATGCCAGACCATGAGGGCCCCTGTTATAAAGTGCTTTATTCGTAAAATAATTTTTACAGCATAGAGAGAGAAACGTGCCTGAGTAACAGCATAGTAAGTACTGGCATACCTGGGTACTCGTTCCTGTTCTGCGCATAGCACACTGAAAGAGGGCAGAGGTGCCGCATGAATGCCTATGTGTGACGGGAGGGAGTGCCACGTCTTGGCACCACTCCGGAGTTGGGGGTATCTAACAACTCGGCAAGCTCAGCGATTTTAAGAGAAATAAGATCAGGTCAGTGAATATAGATTACAGCACGTCCGCGCCTGGTGCCGTGTAAACTGTTACTTGTGTGACACATGGTACACAGATGGTTTTAAGTCATTTTCGAGGGAATATGTTGCTGCTGCAGGGATTATTCCTGCTAAAGGAGGCCTGGTGGTGTAATACTGTCCAGAGTGAGCACAGAGTTTGTTTGTCTGAAGTTCAGCTGAGCTGTGACTCTCACTGATATACCAAAGCTTATCATTCACAGGGTCCTGTTCAAATATTTGGGCATAAAAATAAAACGCTTTCCCTGTAAGATGTGTGCCGCTGCCTCTCTCCCCTCTTTCCCTCACTCTCTCTTTCTGATTTTGGTCCACATTCCTTGAGCCTCACTCTCAAACTATAAATATCTCCACCATCTCCCAGTGAAGGGGGAGAAGAGATAGGGGGTGACTGGGTGCCTGTGGTGGCCAGAAATTGAGAGGTGGTGAAGCATGGGGGGGCAGTGGGG
>JAABNY020000002.1:24358155-24375810 GCA_015164015.2 Brevimyrus niger | reverse complement strand
GTGTCCCCTCTCTATCCGCACTGCACCTGTCCCAAGTCATCATCCCTTTGCTCTGTGTCCCCTCTCTGTCTGCACTGCGCCTGTCCCTAGCCCGCCTCCCTTTGCTCTGTGTCCCCTCTCTGTCCGCACTGCTCCTGTCTCTAGCCCGCCTCCCTTTGCTCTGTGTCCCCTCTCTGTCCGCACTGCTTCTGTCCCTAGCCCGCCTCCCTTTGCGCCTTTCTATAGACGCCATGCTGCGTCCTTCTCCTCCGGTGCTGCAGTATCTGACTCCCTCGCACCATCCAGTCATAGTCACTCGTGAGTTTTGGCTTCTGTCTCTGCCTTGTCAGCCATCACCCCTCTACCGCTTTCCCTGTTTCTGCTAACTATGTGGTTTTTCGTCTATTGCTCCCATTCCCTTTAACATAACTTCGCACTGCATTGCTGCCAACCCACTGCCTATTATTGCTTTTCACAAAGCGATCAATTCCCCCGATCACATCGTCGTCTTCCTCCTGTTAAGCCCCTCATGCCTCCATCTTCCTGTGACACTGTCCAGCTCTCCGTCCAATGCCCTTGTGTCTGACACATCGCTCCCTGCCTCTCGCCCCCAGACATAGATGAATGCCGGTACAGGTACTGCCAGCATCGCTGTGTCAATGTCCCCGGGTCCTTCTCCTGTCAGTGTGAGCCTGGGTTCCAGGTGGCTGGGAACAACCGCTCCTGTGTAGGTGAGGCCCTCAGAGAGGTCCGCTTGAAACCAGCCTGCAGCATCTGTACACACAGCACCTTCATATCGGCGGGGATGCACATAACTGGAATGCAAGTACACATTCACCTTTAAAAGCGATACATGGGGTGATGGTGGTGCAGGAGGTTCAAGCCCTGGGTCCTCCTGACCCCATCGAAGTGTCCTTGAGCAAGCCACTAAACCCCCAATTGCTCCCGGTGAGCTGGTAGGCACCTTGCATGGCAGCCTCCGCCACCGGTGTATGAATGGGTGAATGCGAGGCATGTATTGTAAAGCGCTTTGGTTAAAAGTGCTATATAAATGCAGTCCATTTGCCATTTACATGCGGCAATAGATTGCTGTAACAGTGCAAAAATGCATACTTATTTTGTGTGCATTAGCACTTCTAGGACAAGAAACGATTGCACATTTTAACCTTTATACTGTATGCTAATTCATTAGAAAGATTGAAGATTAGAAAGCATGGTTATTTCTTGTCATAGCAACACAAATGCACATAAAATACATACTCATTTGTGCAGTTATAGCAGTCGATTGTCGCACGTAACGCTTTTAAAGGTGAATATGTACTTGTGTACCAGTTATGTGCATCCTCTCTGGGTTAAGTCTTTATGCCCATGGCCATCTAATTGAGCAAAGTCTTTAGCACCCCAGAAAATACTACTCCAACGTGCTGGACATATGGCTGACCCTGAATTCTGATCCTAAGCTTGACTCTTCGCTGTGTGTGTGTCTCATAGGAAGGCAAGATGGGATATGTGCCGATTACATTTCGTTGTTCTTGATTTCCCTTCTACAATAACAATAAATAATTGTGTTGATGTGAGGCAAAAATTATTCAACAATCGATTTTCTGCTTTTCAGTGAAATGTATATATACATATATATTCACAGTAAACAAAATAATTTTATTAGACCATAAATATTTCACGTGTAGTTTGTAACTGTTTATTTTATTGTCCCCTCAGATGTGAATGAGTGTGAAATGGGGGCCCCCTGTCAGCAGAGATGTTATAATACCTACGGCACCTTCCTGTGCCGCTGCCAGCAGGGCTATGAGCTGGACTCCGACGGCTTCACCTGTAACGGTAAGTGCCGCCGAATAGCTGGGCTCCTGACAGTGCCGTCTTAATCCGCCATGCCGAGACGGCCTGCTCTGTCGGAGTCAGGGACCCGGCAGTGCAGTGAGCCTTTAACGGCATCCCTCTCTCCTTCCCTGCCTGCTTCCTCTCTCTCGGCAACTCCAGTTTTCCCACATATGACCTACTTAGATAAGCGTTCAAGCCGCTGTTTCCTAACCCGGTCCTCGGGCACCCACAGGCAGTCCATGTGTTTGCTCTATCCAAGCTCCCTGCCAGACAGTCCACATTTACTGTGGACCGTCTGCGTGTCCTGAAGGACTGGGTTGAAAAACACTGATTTAAGCAAAAAAGATGATCAGGAGAGTTGACCTTGGCGGTCATGTAGCTCGTTTGCGGGCCGTTCGCGTTTTGCCGCGGCGATGGGGGTGAGTGCTTCTCGTAGCACTGACGGATCACTGGTGTGACTCTCCCTGATGCGCCGTGAGGCTTCCCTGGAACCGGCAGGACTGCTGAGGCATACCAATGGGCTCGGGTTTCTCTGCGTGGGAGGGAGTCCGGCTATGGGCCGGTGTGACTCATGGTTGACGGCGGGCGGGGGAAGCCCAGGCGTAGTCGTGACCCCATTCCTGCAGTTCATGAAGGGGAGAAGGGGGGGGGGGGGTGCTCAGGATTGAACTGCAAAAAAATGAAACATTTTTAACATCAGGATTATTTTACCATTACTCAGCTTATCAACCTGAACCCTCTCTGTGCTACAGTATTATGGAAATACAGCTTAATAGCAGTAATAATGTTAATTATTGTAATTAACACCATTGCCATCTTCATGTTTATGGGCTGCCATAACAAAAATTAAAACTAAATTAACTATCTTTCTTTCTTTGAGTTATGTGACATTAGAGGTTAATTATAATGATATATTTATATAAAATATTATATAATATATATTATGTGGCATGCATACCCCACCAGTCCCTTACAGTGCAATCTTGTCATTTCCTTTTTTAGGTTTAACCCACAAATTACCAGGCTACTCTAAACTGAGTAAACACTTAAAAATACTATCATTTCCCAGAAACCTCCAGCAGGGACCAAAACCCTGATCACCAATCAGAAGCTCTCTCAGCTGTCTGTCAAGCTGTGCCTTATCTGTATCTTTGCCGTGACACAAAATCTGCACGTGTCTGCGATATGTGTGTGTGTGTGGATGTGCATCATGTGTAAGTCAGAGTCAGTAAGGGCCCTAGCTCTTTCAGCTGTGGCCTGTGTCTGGGAAACTGTTCCACCCACAGGAGAGGCTCATTGACTCAAGAAAAGATGTCATCGCATCTAGTTAGCTCAGTCCTGTCGCACAATATCACGCTGCAGTCATGTGGTCCCATTATATCAGGGCTATACAAATCACAGTCCTCGAGGTCTGAGCTGATTTTCAATCCTTCCTTTAACTGGGAACCAGTTGTGGAGCCTCTGACCAATCAGAATCAGCAATTATTAAGCTAACTACCTGGGTGAACTGAAAATAAGGCCTGGATTTGGAATCCACTATATTATGCTGTAACATATGAGTTCATGACCTTGAATTAAAACTAAATTAAATGTCATCAATTGGACTTTATGAGAAAATTATTAAAACAAGAAGTCATGGCACGTGTTATGTAATACAAGGCTATGAGAATAAAGCAAATGATAAGCGATTTTTAGTTATAAGGCTTATTGCTATTTGTAAGCAAAGATTAATGGCTGAATAGTTTTCAAAGTGCCTGTTAGAAGTGAATTTTCCCACGTTTTTATGATTGCCATTGGCAATGCACGGTTCTGAATCATATTGCATGATGTGCGCCCTCTTGTGGTCACCGTGTATAAGGTACTTTAGAGCAGTGTTTCCCAACCCTTTTTTTCTGCTACAGAACATTGCATAAAGCTGCTGTAGAACTTGTGTCGGCAGTGACTCTAAATTCCCCAATCCGCAGATATCGACGAGTGCAGTTACTCCAGTTTCCTCTGCCAGTACCAGTGTATGAACCAGCCAGGAAAATTCTCGTGTGTGTGTCCAGAAGGGTACCAACTGCACGGACCACGCCTCTGCAACGGTAATCATCTTCATCATCTTATTTATATCTTTATTTATTAACTGTATTTAAAACGATTGCTGACATCTTCAGCTTATTCGTTTTCATTTTTTAAATGCAAACCGCTGAATTCGGAGATCCGCAGGCATTGCTTTCAAGTGGTGCGCATCGGGATGTCGGCACGCTATTTACTCTTTCCCTCACACCTTTTTTCTGCCCCCCCCACAAGATGTGAACGAGTGTGAGAGCGGCTCGCATCTGTGCACTGACGGACAGACGTGCGTGAACATCCACGGCTCACATAAGTGTGTGGACACCAACCGCTGTCAGGACCCTTATGTGCAGGTGTCTGACAAGTGAGTCATGTTTGCAAACACACCACTGCGCCCGTGCCAAGCATAATGCTTTAACCTGTAGAGAAGCATCAGGCCTAACGAACAACAGCCATAGATCCACAGGCTTAGGCAACATAATTACATGGAGTGGAATGAATGCAGATGTCAATGTTATTTGACTCTGACCTGCACATTGTCAAAGTCTTCACCATCTGTGAGTGCATTCCTAATGTCATTATAAAATTGCATTGTTTCCTGTTTCCCAATCCTTCACCCTGTTACACGCTTCCCTCAGCTGACTGTGTTCCAAAGCATATCCAAGGTTGGTTGGAGTGTTAAATTTGGTGCAGTTACTGGGAGTGAGGTTAATTTAAATCATGACATTTTCTTTGCCTCCTTGAGTCAGATATTTTGAGAATTTAGCCACACGTGTTATGAATTTAGCTTTTTTTCCCCCTCTTGTATTGACTGGAGACGTCTGACTTGGCATGAAGCCCTTCAGTATTCCTGTGGGTCAGTCAGCATAAGGACGGAGGGTGACACTAACCTCACCCCCGGCACCTGCCAGCCATGAGTAATCATGGTGACACGCGTGACAAAGTGCCGCAGCTTGTAGTGGGCGGAGCTCTGAACAAGCCGCTGGTCAAGTTACCGTGACTCAACCGTGTTCACCAGTCAGGCTCAGTACTCTGGCATGCTTGATTTGTCCAAAACGTCGATTAAAACTGCACCTGTCATGGGGCTTCCAGTTTCACTTTCCTGTGCTCTAAATTAACTGAAGCCTTCAATACCAGTTAAAAGTCTGGATACACCTGCTTTTAATCAATTTCCTTGTATTTTAGCAACATTATTCATGTTATAGTGGAAGGCCTCAAGGCAATGAAGTAATACATATCAAATACTGCAATGGCCAAGAGAAGTGTTCAACATCTCAAATTTTAGCTTGTTAAAGTAGCCCCCTTTTGCCTTGATGATGTCATTGCTGACTCTTGACCTTCTTTAAAGCATTTCATGTCGTAGCCACCTGGAATACTTCTCCAACAGTCCTGAAGGAGATTCCACAAGTTCAGGGCACAAGTTGGCTACTTTGCTCTTATACTTCAATCCTACGCATCCCAAACCAGCTCTGTAGGGTTTAGATCTGGGGTCCAGTCACTTGTAACCTCGAGGTGTGCTTGGGTTCTATTAGATGGTTATCTGGACCATTATGTATGCCTTACTTCTGGAAAGGTTTTAACCTGACTCTCTCCGTTCCCTGCCCCCGGTCAGCCGCTGTGTTTGCCCCGTAACTAAACCCGCTTGCCGCGACGTGCCTTTCTCCATCGTGCATCGCTACATGAGCATCACGTCCGAGCGCGCCGTCCCCTCAGACGTCTTCCAGATCCAAGCCACCAGCGTCCACCCCAGGGCCTACAATACCTTTCGCATCCGCTCTGGGGACGACAACGGCGATTTTTACATCAGGGTGAGTGGCGTGGCTGACCTGCTTCTGGCTGCTTCTATACCCCCTTGGTCTAGGGTGAGCACCGAATCCATGTCAGGACGCTATGAGCTACTTCAGGTTTTTACAAACTACTTTAAAACCCAAAGGCCCCCATGCTTGGCTAAATTGTTTGGTTCATCTTGTACTTTTACTGGTTGGATTCGTTGATCGAATGACCCAGCTGTTTCACATTAACATTAGTGACACGTGCATGACTAAAGGAGACTGACCAATCAGAATAGAGCAAGAACTCAGTGCTTAAGTGAAACGTGGATCCTTTTCATTTTAATCGTTGAGATGGTAGTTTACAAACCCTGTCGTAGCTCACAGTGTCCGTCCTGACATGGATTAGGTGGTCGCCCTGCCTCAGTCCTGTAGGCTTAGACACTAGTAGACTCTGTGTTAGATTCACATCAGAATCATCAGCTTAAACTTGCCCCCCATTAAGGGCTTTGGTTAAACATAAACCCACATATCCTTTAACCTGCCATTGCCAGACTCTTGCTTGAGGGCTTTTTTAAATGGTCAGTGCCTTCACTTGTCCAGTAATGGTTCTTGTTTTGTCCATGACTGTTTCTTTCTTACAGCAAATTAACAACATGAATGCCATGCTGGTCCTGGCCCGTGCTGTAACCGGACCCCATGAGTACCTTCTGGACCTAGAGATGGTGTCCGTCAACCGCGTCATGAGCTATCAGAGCAGCTCCGTCCTACGTCTGTCCATCTTCGTGGGACCGTACGCTTTCTAGGGAAGGAGTGACCAGGAGAGAATAAGGGAGTGAGAGACCAAGGCAGGAAGGATAGAGTGGAGAGATTGTGAGAGGGAGGGAAGGATAAGAGGGATAGAGATCAGGGGAATGTTGGGGTGGCCAACGAGGAATGGAAGGAAAGAGATACTCAGATCCACATTCACCCACATTCAGGCCTTTGTCAGCTGGTCATATCTGGATTTAGTCAAAACCAGTGTGATGATCTCAAAGAGTAACTAATGTCAGGCAAATCTCCAGTAGGGACCAACCATGCAACCATTACATCACACAGCAGACAATGATGGGTTTAGTGATTGGCAGCAACAAATTTGTAAGCATTTGGCGCCTCCTGAACAGGATGAGCACCTGACTGTGAAGGCATTCCAAGGCCAAACCCTGTTTTTTTCTTCGGAGAAGTGAAACATACCCTGTACCAGTGGTTTGGGAAATTGAGATGAGAATAAAGATGAAGATATTTAAAATATGTAAAGACACTAATAATAGCAGTGCTCATGCGATCAGGGCCAGTCCAGCCTCATACCACACTTAATTACCAGCCTCAGTTCAGGAAAGGGCATTTAATAATGCAGCTTATGGCATTGTCTCGGTGTCACAATGAGGTTCTGTGATGGCTGCGTACACCCATGCAGTCTGGTACAATCGGACTCCTCCCTCCTGAGCCTTCAGACTGGCTGGCTATGCTTTATAGTCTCGCCTCTCTCTGCCGTTATCCCCCCCCCTTCCCCCGGCAGAACAGGCTTTTGTCACCAGCTTCCTACCATCCAGCCGGGCCAGCTGCAGCCATCTGCCGTTCATTGGCAGCACTCACAGTCGCCGACCAGGCTTCCCGCTTGTTTGGAGACCGCGGACCCCCACCCTCACGCGCAGCCTTACAGCCGAAGGGGTCCAGCAACAGTAACCGCTAAAGGGTTATGGATCAGTGGGTTATAAGGGGGAGGCCGTCATTCTCAGCTCTGCCGTCATTCATGAGGTCGCTGTTCCCGTCCAGCCCGCATCCCTACACTGCGGGCAGCGCCATTCCCGTCTCCCTGCTCTTTATCCCATTCGCTGAGCCAGTCCCAAACTCATGTAATATTTACTCTCATCTACATATTTAATAACCACTCCCACTCTGCCCCCGCTTCCTGTCCCACTCCCGTGTTCCCACCTTATGCCTTAGTTATCCTTCAAACCTTCCTTAACATTTTTAGTTTTGATGTATTATGGAAAATATTGTACTTTTTTTTTCGTTCAGAAAACAATACGTAAATAAAAGGAAATAAGGTTAAAATCATGCATAATGCCTTTGCTTTTACTGTCTCGCCTTGCCAGCCTTTGTTCATTTTTTGTCATCTTTTTCCTTTATCCACCCTTTTCTTATTTGTGTTCTCCCCCTCTGTTCTTTCCTCCCTCTTCTCTGCTCAGGTGCCCACTTAATTCCTCCACCCACGCACTCCCCACCCATTCACTTGCTCTCTCTGCTTCTAAAAATAGCTCCAGAGCCCCTTCCCCTCTCCATCACCCCCCCCACCCCCAGTTTGTTCCTGAAACACCGTGTTCCCCTCTGCAGCTGAAGATGATGGCTCCTCGAAAGGAACAACGGCAGAATGAATAAGGACATGCGCAGAAAGAGGCTCGCAAATCGAACCAGCTAACATGGCCAGTGTTCACCTTGGCAACCAACCTTGACATGCGAAAGAAAGGGGGATTTGAATGAGGAGATCGACAATGTACCTGTAAAGAATTAGAAGAAAAGAAACTATCAATTTTATAGTGAAGTGTGAGCTAAAATTGTAGCGGGTTTAGAACCCCTTGGCCAAAAAATAGGGAAAAATCGTAACCCCATTGTCTTTGTTACCCTGCCCGGCTTGACTCAAGGTTGATGAGTCACTCGCTCATCCTTACGTAAGAGAGAGTGCCTGCAGTACCACTAAACGTCCACACGAGGGCAGTATCATATACAAAAGCAGAAGGGACATTCAGATAAAAATACTTACAACCCAGTGTAACTACTATTTCTAATCCAATTTACCACCGAGTCCAGTAATTCTCTCTCTATTTAACTGTACTTAAAGTGTCATACTTTTTCTGGGATAACAGGGATGAAATTAAGTACCAGTGTGGATCAGCGAGTAACGCTGTTGCTTCAGACTTGGAGGGTCTGCTCTTTGCTCCTTGTTGGTGTGTAGTTTGTGAGTTCTAGCCCTGCTGTGCTAATTTCCTTCCATAGGCCAAAGACACACAGTTCGCTTAATTGGTATCTAAAAATAAGCCATAGTGTGTATACATACATCATTTTGTAATCCATCCATCCATCTTCCAACCCGCTTATCCTTTTGGGTCACGGGGGGTCTGGAGCCTATCCCAGAAGCTACGCGCATGAGGCAGGGAACAACCCAAGATGGGGGGCCAGCCCATCGCAGTAATTCTGTCATATACTGGCATAATAATAACAACAACTTATACATCCCCAAGGGAAAGCTTTCTTCTTGCCTACTGTATCTTGCTCTCCATGGCAAGTATATAAGTGAGTGCAAGCTTGGCAGTGAAGGGTAGCCACCTGTGACCGCACCCATGGAGTCAGGGGTCACAGATAAAACTATTCTGTTAAGACTGGGTTCAAACCAACAACCTTCTAATCACAGGAATTGAGCCTTAGCCTGCTGAGCCACATGCTGCCCTCCGCTGTCTGGGTAGGCTCCAGGCCCACATGCAACCCTGACCAGGATAAATGGTTGAAAGATGGATACAAATCGCATAAAAGATATATATAGCAAACATATATATGCAAAAGTAGCGGACAGAACTAACATGTCGCCGTTGACAGCTAATGTAATTTTATAGGGGATGTGGCATACACTAAGTCACATGTGTGATGCTGTCTGTTCTTATGACAAACGCTCGCTCTGCCTTTCGACATGGCCGCGGCGACACCCTGCACGTACACACAGAGGCAGACGAGTCAGCTCAGTCCCTGACGCTCAGCCCACAGATTGCCCCGCGAGTCTTCATCGCGGGGTCCGGACGCGGGGAAGGGCGAGCGGCGCCTCAAGCTGTGAGGGCAGGAGGGGCCACGGGCGTCACGCGTAGGTGTCGCTGGATCTCCGCGGGGTCCCAACTGGGGGTTTTTCCTGTTTTCCGGCTGTAAGGGATGACTAAACAAGTGGCTAGGAGTACTGCGCTCCACCCTGTGGGCACAGCAGTCTGTAGTGTGTGGGTATAAATGGGGAACGATAGCCAGGTATGACCTCATTAGCGGGTGAGTCTTGCTCCACGTCCCAGGAAGGGCCAACGGAACAGCGATCCCAACATTACCCAATGAGTACGTCAAAGGACCGTAACAGTTGTTATATCTGCAGTGCCATCAGTTGGCTTCCCCATCCACAGCACCCAGGGTTAGACTCCATGCGTGGTATGATGTAGATGATGGATCAAACACAGAACACTTCAGCTGTTAGAACTTTTTAAACAAGCTTCCTTCAGCTGTCCTAACGTTCACATACTGGTCTCCCACATCACGGCCTGTCCGACACCATTCAGTGTCCATAAGGGTTCCCCCACAAAGCCGAGTAGGTATCTGAACACTAAAATGATCTTAACTGATGCATAAATGACATTATGAAACATCTTCAATACTTTGCTTATAGTAGGGCTACCATATCTGGTGAGATGAAAAAGAGGACGTGTATCTGAATATTAATCACTTTCATGCTCACGGACCAATCAGTAGTGCTTCTCTTGTGAATATTAATGGTGAACCTCCCAGTAAAACGAAACATCACATCTGGGGGAAACTTGGACATATGGCGACCCTCGATTACAGCATCATGGAAGGCAGAAGGGCCTATATTTGCGGCTGCTTAATCCTTATATCAGACTTCTGCTGTAGAGTAGGTGATATATGAGACCTCCCCCTAACCAGGGGTGTCGGAGGGGCATAACTACCCTGGCAGATTCAAGGCACCCAGCACTTCATAGGGGGTCGAAATTCAACTATGCCTCCCAAATCCACTCCTCCCTTGGCAAAAACTACAGGGGAAGACCCAACGTGACATTTTTCCAGGGTACCCACAATTCCTAGCCACACCCCCTGCTCCCTAGCAGTGACTATTCAGGAGAAAGTGCTCTTGGAATGGCGGGAAAAGGTGGGCTTGGCTCAGGGGGTTTGCCCATCATGGCCTAAGACTGCTCCAGATGCACACTGTGATGTATTTTATGAAATGTGCCCTTGTGTGGGAAGGAGGTCCCAGGTGTGCAAAGCCTGACAAACGGTTTACAGCAGCCGACTCATGCAGGATGCTAATTCCATTCCATCTCTGTTCTCCAGCACAATGCTACACTTCACGTCTAGCTGCATCGCCATGTCCCAGTGTCCTGTTACAAAACCATCACCGTGTTCACTGTAATAGTCATGAGTATTTTTGTATTTCCTGGGGGGGAGGATGTGAATCCGCTGGTTCAGGTAAAGCGGTGCTTCATTCCACCCCCTCCTTTGGCTGCCAGGATGAGACCATTCATAAAAAGTGCGATGGAACTGATGAATGAAATAGCATTGTGTGTCCTATCAGACATGGTGAGCATGTGATATAATGCGGTGTTATAAGGAGCAGACAGAGTGATGGGTACATTCCAACATGTGTGTAAATAACATAATCAATATTTGACATTGTATGAAGCAATTGTGCCTGTTTTGGTTCCCAAAATGCAATACAAACCTGTTATTTTGACTTAATGGGGACTATTTTTTTTGGTCCCCACAAGGGGAAACTCAATTTTATGAAAATCTGAGACTGCAATCAAAAAACGAAAAATGTCAAAAGTTTTGTATTTTGTTGGGTACTTATGTTTAAGGTTGTCATAGTTAGGATTTTTTCCAATAGAAATGATCCTCACAAAGATATGAATAAGAATGTGTGTGTATACACAACACCAATCAAAGGTCTGGACACACCTGCTTTTAATGCATTTGTCTCTGTTTTATCTATGTTGACTCTTTGAATTGCTCTGTTTTTACCTTGACGACAACATTGCATTCTTTCAACCCGCTTCCAGACGTAAAAACCTGCTACTCCAGTACTCCGGTTGACGCTTCCACAAGCTCTGGACAATCCGAGTTGGCTACCTCACTCTTATTCTTTAGTTCAACTCATCCCAAAGCAGCTCGATGGGATTTAGGTGGGGGGATTGTGGGGGCCAGGTCATCTGTAACCTCCAGGTGCACTTAGGATCGCTATTTTGTTAAAAAACAAATGATTTTTAGTAGGTTTGTCTGGACTTTTGACTGGTGCTGTTTATAGGAAAATAGGAGATGGATTACTTATCTGTTTCCAAAGACTATATAATTTGTAGGAATGACATCTAATTTCCTCCAAAGTCATATTTAATAGACCATAATCAGAACCAGGAACTGGCAAGCCATGCTGAATATGAACAACTCAGTACAAAAGATGTACCAAAGAATAAAAATGTCGAAATGTTTTATATTTATGGATAAGGTATATTTATAAATGATGAGTATATGTGTAGGTGTCCACTTTGTTAATCAGTTGCTACTGCCTCCTGGTTGTCATTCTTTCTTACTGTTCTCCCCTCTCGTCAATCCTAGCCCTTTATATAAGCCTTCGGGCCTGTGGTCAGAGGAAATACCAAATATTATGCTATAAATCACCTTTTCTATGGGATCCACAGATCCCCAGTTCATCTTGGTCTTACAGTCCATTTTTTGGCATAGTGGATAACCCAATGATGTGGGGCAGTTATCATCCTACTTAAGTCGAGTCTGGCGGATGCATCGATGTGACGTCAACATGTTTAACTGCATCAACTCTTCAAGCTACACATTTACTATAATGCAAGACAAACAGAGACTTAGCTTGATGCGAAAACAGAATAATTCTTTTGTACCTGTCCTTATGGTTGTGTGAAAAGTACACTATTTTCAACACTCAACACAGAATTTTGGATAGAACATTGAAAGAGAAATATCAAAATTTGTTAAACTGAACTGGTAGTAAAAGGTTTTGACCAAATGAGCTAGCCCTCTAATTCAAGAGGTAATTTTTAAATCATCATTTAATAAAAGAAATAGTGCACCAGTAAAATACACTGCACTGTGGTTATACAGACAGAAATTTCCAGTAAATACTCTCCTGCATTTCACACATAACATTGCTGGAGCTAAGCACTCTCACAGTGCTTCAGTGCCCTAGCAACAGCATTTTAATAAGCCTGCCATTACTTTCAAAGGTGAATTTTTAGCATCCGTCTACTCTGGCTACCTGTCTCACCTCCCCATAGAGAAAAAGGTTTTGTAACTGATTTTTTTTTTTTCAGCTCCCTCTCTCTAATGAAATGAATGTCGCTAATTCTATAGCCTTACCTCCTTGTTGTAGTTGAAAAGCAGATCTGTCCCCACCTGCTTTTGCCTCGGTGCGTAAATATGGTTACTAAGATACGGCAGCGTTGTTGCTATGGACGTGTGGGTGTAGTTGAAGAGAGGGGACTCAGCTGAAAGAATGTTCCCGCCAACAGAGAGGGCAGAAAGAAAGGAACATTTTTAGTAAAAACTGGGCGATGTGCTTTCTAAACATTATATGAATATGTTTATTTCTTCACAGCAAATAATGCACAGCTTAATAAAATGTCAAAGATACAAATTTGTCATATAAATAAATTCAAAAATACAGATTTATTATTATATATTTGCTATATAAACCAGTGCAAAAAAATCTTTCCTACAATATGCCCAGGAAAGACAAAACATGGACCTTTTTAAGGGAGAAAATTGCTGCTTCAAGTCCTGAAGAATTTCTCATGTACCTTGCTGTCATTAAGCAAAAAAGAAAATGTTAGAAATTGGTCATATGTAAAATACACCTGACATTTAAGACATTTTATTTTGAGTGATATTTGGGAGAAGGTATTCACCCTGTTTCAGTTGCAAGTTGATAATACTAATTTTCAGTTATTAATGTGAGCTGATAGGGACAAAGCTTATATTGACTAATGCAATTTGAATCTTTGCATATCATGATTTTTGCATATCTTTGGACAGTTACATCTAGGAGCGTTATGGTGGTATAATATGGCAAAGATGCAGTCATCACAGGACCAATAAAACCTCTCCCGTCTCATTCAGCCGCTATTGGCCCTAACAAGGCAATTGGGGATAAAGCGAATAATTAAACCATCTGAAACTGCAGACAAATATTGAACACTGGGGACTGAACTCGACTTATATAAATTTGTAAACAATTGGATATTGCAAAACTCTGGTTTAGAGGGTGGGGTTGTGTTTGGATCATTAGAAAGTTGGCTTATTAACACTCGGCCTTTTTGCTCCAGAAGTCCACCGTTATCATGCACATTTCTGATATAGTAAAATAAATTTCCGCCAGAATACATCACTGAAATCTGCAAAGTGAGAAAGCTCAACTTCAACTCCCACCAACCCCAAACTCTCAACATATGGAAACATTACTTGCATCCAGAATCCTGTCCCAAAGGGATCTCCCAGGATGCAGTGAGCTCCCTTGAAACTTGGCAGCAAGGCATCGTGGGAAGTTTGTGATGTTAGGCAGAACACCGTGTGTGTGGGGGAGAATATTGGACTAATATTTTACTGCAGCCTAGATGCAGTTTGATACTATATAACGTAATGGGACTGACCATCAATATGTCACACATCTGACACAAAAAATATTAAGATAATGTGCTTTTGTCCACCTCCCCATCCCACTGTCCAGCACAGGACCATGCATCTCATGTTTATCCCAGGAATCACAGGGCAGAGGAGTCCCCTGGATGGGATGTCCGTCTATCACAGGGTGAAAGTGGCCTATGTATGTTTTGTAAAAAGCTGATGAAGTGGAAACGTTTTCAAATATTATGTGAATAAATACTGCATTTCATCATTGTCTATTTAATACTAACTCAGTTTTAAAAATGTCAAAAAGATGTATAAATTCCAGCCCTCTAACATAAATTTGCTTCATGTCACGTACCTTAGTAAAATCATTTGCACTGTGACTTTATACCAGACAAAATGGCAGCAAATGTCCACGATGATGAAGAGCTCATGACTGACTCTCTGCACTGGTTACAGCATTGAAGGTGTGGGAGTAGTTTGGCTCAGAGTGTTACGAGTTTTACACTTTCTAACTGTGTTCTGAGAAATGAGTCAAAGGAATTGTAAATCTGTAAACTAAATTCATTCTGGCCACTTAGTCATGCGACCTGTGTAGATACACTTGGTAAGGAACTGTTGATTTCATCTGTCCTATTTACACTTTTAGGTTATTATGAACATTTCAAGATCTCATGATGAAACTGTGGTTATGAATTAAATTGGCTTTATAATGTATATTTTGGCTGCTTTATCTTTCCAGTGTTGTTGCTTGCACTTTGAACGTCCATTTTAAGACAGCCCTGAGGTATGTCATCCATCCATCTTCAGATGCATGCAAAAATAGCCTCTTGCAATTTGCAGAATTTGCATCTGTCCAGGGACTAAACATCTCTTGAAAAAGACATGAAACTGCAAGTCAAATAATTCCAGTTCCGGAATTAATATCAAATAAGGAACACATCTAAAATTGTTCAGAAATGACCTTTTTTTTTTTTTTTACAATGCGTTCAAGTATGCCAGGAGAAAATTAAGGAATACAGTGTCAACCAATTGAACTAGGTTTGATTTTAGGTCACCAAATATTAGTCCTTTAACGGAAAACCTTGCTCAAACAACTTGTAAAATGCACTGTAACATTTGAAAGGCCACAAATGCATTCTGTAATGATTATGCCCTTTAATTATTATGTTTACAATTAAAGATATAAATACAAGGGTTGACAACAGCACGGAAACACCATGTGGAAAAGGGCTTAGAATTTGAGCTGAATCACAATTTAAAAACACAGCTACAACAGTGACTCATATGAGTTTGAATGTCCATTAGCTGTTTCTGGTAGCTGTAAAAAGAGGTCTGACAACCGCGAGCTTGATATGTAAGCATTAAAAGCCATATGAGGCAACTAAAAGAATTCCAAAGGGGCTAGAGTGTCTG
Source organism: Brevimyrus niger (assembly GCA_015164015.2). NCBI lineage: Eukaryota > Metazoa > Chordata > Actinopteri > Osteoglossiformes > Mormyridae > Brevimyrus > Brevimyrus niger. The sequence continues at coordinate 24,360,301 of JAABNY020000002.1, read as the reverse complement.
TCGGAATAGAGGTGCATTGTTCAAAAACTGCTAAATTATTTTACAATTAAGTGGAGCAATCTTGGGGGCATATGTAATACATAGACATGCCACATCAGAAAAGCGGAGCATGGGACCACTGAAGTGACACTGAAAAGGAGGACTTGTGTCCAAAAAGGAGGACCAAGGCTCGAAAAAGGACACCCATGAGTTGCTGTTGAGCTAAATACTACAGAAGCCAAGAATTGTCTTGTTATGTCAATAACGGCATAAAATAATTAAGTCTGTGCATGGCTGATATCAGTAGTAGGTGTGTGTGGGTATTCCAGGTTTTGTGTGACTGGGGGGTAGGAGACTGGCGCTAGTTGTTGGCAGGGAGGTGGGAGGGATAAGATGGACAAAGGGGCAAAAAGGAGGACATTCAACAACAGACCAGACAGAAGGCTGGAAAACCAGACTGTCTGGATGAAGTTCGGATGAGTGGTCACTCAAGTCATAAGTGAAAGCTTGGTGAAGGAGACAGATGGATACTTAACGGGATAGTTACTAAACATCACAAGTACAATCTCAAACATCAGACTGAATCAGTGCTTCTGTGACCCAGGCTCAAAAAGACTTTGCATGGTGTGAGCTTCATAAAACTGGTGTTTATGGCAGGACTGCTATTAGGAAACTGCTTGGATCCATAGCTAATGCATGAATACCACAACGTGGGGTAAGGAGCATAAAACCTAGATCTCTCAGCAATGCAGACACACATATAGATGGGTTTTGGTTTGGAGAAAAACCAAAGAATGCATTGAACCTTGATGTGTTTCAGTGTGGGCAGCTGTTTCATGGGAGTCATTTGGTCTGATGACATGTCATATAATGGCCAAGTAATATAATAGCATTTGACGGAAACAGTTGCACCCTATAGTGCAAACATTGACTTCTTATGATGTTCCCACATTTCAAGATGATAATGCCCCATGTATACTGCTAAAGAAATTCAGCAGTGGTTCATGAACTCTAAAAGTAAGTCAAATGTCTTTCATAGTCTTCTTACTTTTACGGAGCACTGTGAAGCACAGGATGTGAGTTACATTTCCATATTTTGCACCCTTCAAAGTACAGGAGGCTTTTCTTGTTGAAGAATGGTCTAATATACCAAGTTTAGGACTTAAACAACAGCATTCCAACAATTATGAAGCTTTTTATTAGCTTCTTCATATTAATTTATTGTTAGACATTTGCACCATTGTGTCTCCCCCTTTGTGTAAATAAAATGATGTTATATACTCAGCAGTTTCCCCGCCTTTTACTCTGTTCTTTGAGTAGGCTGCTAGCTTTTGGTGTAGCTGTGATGGCTGAGCGGTTAAGGCGTTGGACTTGAAATCCTAATGGGTGTTTCCTCACAGAGGTTTGAACCCTGCTTGCAGAAGTCCAGGGGTGGTATGTACCTTAGTGCATTAATCCTGTCAGTGGAGAAGTGCCAGCAAACCTCTGTTTTGTAATCACATACCTGTTGGGCCCTTGAGTGAGTTTTGCTTACAGCTGTACAGATGCATGCTTTTAAAGGAGAGAAGGTGGAATATTAAAGCTCTTAACCCCAACTTATGGATTTATACAAGCCATCAGAACCACAACATTCATAACATCTTTGAGTAGGTAAAAAAAACTGTAAAAGTAAATCGTACGTCTCAATTCTCTGGTATTAAGTGGCTTCTACTCTGGTAATGCATCATATTGAAATCATATAAAGCATAACTTCTTTGGACCAAATATCTTTGCTGAATACAATGCAAAAACTAATCTCTTTAAGGACATTTAACAGGACCCACTATAGTTCCTGAGCTCCAAGTTCGGACTGGCACACATTTACTCACTTATTAATTAGTTATAGTAACTGGTCAGTAAGAATTAGTCTACTCACCATAGCTAAGAACTATGCCTGAAAGCTATAGCTAAGTCCAAGCTGCATTAGAAAACAAAAGAAAAGACAAAGAAATAGTAATAGACAATAATAGAATAATAGAAATAGACAACACAAGTTATTATAGGTACTAAATCCATCCATCCATCCATCCATCCATTTTCCAAACCGCTTATCCTACTGGGTCGCGGGGGGTCCGGAGCCTGTCCCGGAAGCAACGGGCACGAGGCAGGGAACAACCCTGGACAGGGG
>JAABNY020000002.1:24346333-24358055 GCA_015164015.2 Brevimyrus niger | reverse complement strand
CCAGGCGGAGACTCGAACCCGGGTCCCAGAGGTGTGAGGCAACAGTGCTAACCACTGCACCACCATGCCGCCCCCAGGTACTAAATCATAATGTAATAAATTAATAACAATAAAAACATAGCTAGCCCACAAATTGCTAAAAATTCCTCCAATATAAGTAAATTTGACTAACATTACCTGCCCTGTGGGTAGGTTGGTGCCTTACTAAATGCACTCCAGCTTCATTGAGGATTAGATCCCAGCCACTAACTCCATGTGGAGTTTCCAACATCTCCCCATGTTCATGTGGCTTTTCTCCTAGAATCTAAAGACAGGAAGTTCAGAAATGCTTCTTGAAGTGGATTGCAGTGGATTATATAGTGAGAAAGTGGATGTGAAAAACAGATGGATGGATTACTTGTCTGTCACTCAGCATTCAACCTATTAATAACATGCTGGAGGCCCAAAGAAAATTCCAAACAAACATTCCTAGCTGGCCAAAAAATAGTATACTTAACTAGTCAAAGTAATGACTTTTTGGTGGCCTTGGAATCTACACTTCTGTTGAGTCTAGTTTCATATCGCATTTGCTTCATGTACCTCTCCATATCCCTCCTCTCGTTGCCAGGCTCCCATTGAACTCTCCAGACTATCTCCACCTTGCTGTAATCACTATCGGAGCTCATCACTTTTTGGGGGATTGCAGACGACCTTCATTCTGTTATAGCTCTATTGCCAATGGTACAAGGCTCTTAGTCAAATAATGATTGCAATTTGGAGATCTTGAAAAAAGGGAGCAACAGAGAAAACCAAACAAAATTAACCAAAGAAAGGGAGCAATATTTTGGAAAAAAGAGGGTGGGAAAGAGAACACCAATGACAATAGCATCACCTCCAGCCTGGAGCTAAAATAAGGGCCCTCTAGTACGGTTCCACCCTCACCCTCACTGTGTCTCTTACACGTTACCACTCCTCACCTTCCTCTGCCCACTCTCGCTCCCCCTCTACCACTTACACAACATTCTAACAAGCCTGTGATAGTCCTTGGCCTTTTTCATTGATTCATTCTGTCCATCTCACTTTCATTATCTAACAGTTCCTCTGAAGCGCACAAAATTTGAGAAAGGCGTATATATGATTCCGAAATGCACAGAAGCATACATGCTCACACTGAAACACATGGACCCTTCTATTGCTATTACTGCAGTACATGCATAAAATGATCATAAACATAATACATCTATCAATTAACGCATGCAGCCATTAATAGATTTTTGATAAATGCTTATTTAATTGCAAATGAGTATAAATCAATTCTGCAACATAATCATTTTTGCAGCATAATGAGTTATGGTTTTCTTATGTCATATGTTAAAAAAAGTTTGCTTTATGTGAATAAAATGTTTGATGGTTGGAGAAGGAAGAGAGGAAATATTAAATAATTATTTGCTAGCCAGGTATATAATACTCTGTGGGTTTCTATTGCATGCTAGTGTAATTAACAGAAATTAATGAAATAAAAATTGGGTAATAAGCTTTCTAAATATATATATTTCTGTTTTTGAGATGGACATTTTTCATGGTACAAAGCCTCTGGCCATGAAACACACTTAAAAAAGACTAAAAAAGCAGGAGAAAAAAACTGCTAAGACTTTTCTAATGATGTCATACAACTACATCATATCACCATGGCAACCCCGCATCAGCACCAAGTTACTGAGAGGATAACAGAAAAAGAGAATTTGAGGTGAGGAGTAGAGTGAAGACGGAGAGGGAGAAAATGCTCTGGTTTTAGGGAACATGTAGTACTATAAGCTTGCTTCCCAATAATTTTTAAAAATAAACTCTATACTCATGTTAAATACATTCTTGAAATATGTCAGTGACAAATATGTCAGCAACATTGCTCACTTTCATACATGTCAGGTTTATGCCTTCACTTACTCACTTCTCCTTCATTAAAATATCTAACAGTGCTTTCTAAAGCTTGCTATTTTTAGCACTAAACTAAACATCACAAGTACATCCTCGTGATTAATGCACAGGCAATGTCACTGAAGTGATGCAGGCAGTGTTGCCCAACATTTTACCTTTTTTTAGGCTCTGCATTATAAATTGAATTCTACCTCTGTTTAATAGCAATATGATGTGCATTTGCGTGGATATGTAAGATAAAAGCAGGACATATAATGGAAAAACATGAGGGGTAGCAGACACTTAACAACTGTTACTCTAAACACCAACCTGAAGTTCTAAAAATACACTGCGTGAAAGAAAACAAAAAAAGAAAGTACATGGCTGCACGCTTTGGAAACCTCACTGACAGAAGAAGGGAGGGAGAGAGGGAGGGGGGAAGCGGAGAAGGTTGGCTTGGCTTGGGTGGGTGTTCATGCGTAGGCGTTTTTTCAGCTCTCTCAAAACACTGGCTCTCTCTGTGACCCTCGTTGCACACTGAGAACTCAAACGCACACTGCTGCATTACACACATGTATACACAACCGCAGACATACTCACGCACTCACTGACTCACCTAAACATGTAAATTTGCCTTCTCACAGAAGTAAATAATATTATTCATATGAATTCCAGCAGATGTATTCAATCCAAATCCCTTTCTTTCAGCTACATAACCAGTCTATATTTAAGAAATTCCCTCCTAATACTTGTCTTTTTCTCTTTGTCCGAGTCAATGTCTTTACCTAGCTCTCCAGTCTCTCTCTCCCCTTCCTTTCGTACCTTTACATCTCTATACCTCTGCATTTCTCCTCCATTTCCCTCTTCCATGCTCCCTCTCTCCTGCTCTTCTCTCTCATTTTCTGGCGCAGTAGTGGGAGGTGTTGCTAGGCAACAGATTAGAACCTTTCTTTCAAGAAGCAGAGAGAAGACCTTGATTCTTTCAGTGTAAAAATAAACAGAAAAAAGAAAATGAGACTTGGGGAAAAATGGACAAGTATCCTTGAACTAATAGGGAGGAGAGGTAGACGTTTTGTTTTGCTGAAATAAGAAAAGTGTTTTGCAACTCTCTCAGTCTCTATCAGTCTCTTCTCTTACCATTCTTACACACACTCTTTCTTTCAGGGCCTTAGTTTTATTCATTCCCTTTATAAGTTTATTTATGTAAAGTAATGCACAAATAACTGTTTTTCAGACACAAACTCTCTCAATTGATAACTACATTTCCTCGTCAAATACAAGAGAATTCAAATTGCGACATAAGGTAAAGCTTTCTTTATTTTCAAAGCTAGAATAAAAACATAATGTCCCTCCAACTTAAGCTTAAACTTCAAATAACGACATCTTTCAAATATAGCATTGTGTTTAAGGATTCGGAGGGACAGCTAGACAGTGATGCAGTGTTACTTGAATACTGAGAATAATTATTTGAAATCACTCAGGTTTACTGTTAAATCAGCATTGCTGCTCTGCACTTTGTCATGTCCAAGAGTTGTACAGGAGATTTGTGTTTCATGGAAACCAAAATGCCACTTTGGAAAGTTGCTCAGCGTATTTGCTCAGAGGGATGATTATCATTAATCACAATAGAAATAGAATCCCACTGTTCTTACTTCACTATATTGTAATATTATATTTATCCGAAGCCGCAGTGAAAATAATTCATTGCACTGCACCTATAATATGCAGAGTACAAGGCCTGCAGTTCATAAACTGTTTTTCTCATGCTCTTAAAGTCCATGTGCATTTTTGCTTTGTCCTGCCACTACTTTGCATGCTATTAACTCCGTCCGTCCATCCATCCATCCATCCATCTTCCAACTAAATATCCTGGTCAGGGTCTCAGGGACAGCTGCTATGTGAAAAAAAATAAGAAATACTTTTCTAATTCTAGCCAGCTTCTGAAGATGTACACACAGAAAAAAATCATTTTATTTGCCAGAAACAAGCAGCATTTAGGAACAACTAAACATACCCGTGACACTGAACTATAAAACCCACCTGTGAGAACCCATGGGGGGGGGGGGGGGGGTTACTCGCCTCTGATCTGTTTACTTGCATCCAGCTCCATTCCCATTTTAACAAGATACCCATCGATCGAGATCAGTGATAATAATGGCAATTGTTCCAAATAAAATTTAACAACTCATAAAAAGGGAGTATAATGTGTAAGACATGCACTTTTAACCTAGTGGGTAAAACAGTGACTGCAAAGATACTGTAAAGCTTCACAATTTAATTGCTAGAACATAAACATATCGTTGCTAGCTGGAGAAATCTACAGTATTGACTGGTAGTATGCAGTGACAGGATGACAGTATGCAGTGACAGTGTGGGTCATTAAAATAATTTCATGAACTGAAATGAATGCTTATGCATTCAGCATTGATTCTCCTTTAGTCTAATAATTTAATTATTCCTAATTTGTTTGAGTATGTGGGGTAGATTGTGAATTTGTGTAATAATGACGTGTATGGACTTCCTCATTGCACTTCTTATTTTGGGTTGTCTACTTCGAATCATTTGCATTCACTTTCAATAATTTACACATATAAGGCAGCTGGTTGAGTAAACTGGTGTCTAAGCTGCCGCCAACCTGTGTTTTTGCGTATGAATATGTGTCCAGCAATATCCAGGTACTCCATCCAGATTGCACCCTGCCCTCTGCATTCTGGGATAGGTTCCAGGCTCATCACAACCTGAGACTGGAAGCAGTACAGCCAGTAATGGAAAGTGGGTGGGTGAAAAAGACATTAGGCAGATCAGTCAATTACAGGTTTTCTATATGAACACCGCAAATTAAAATCAATTTCCCCCCCGTCCTGGTAATTATTTGGAAATTGTCTACATAAACTCTGGACAGGTTCTACTGTCACGTAATGCACCCAAGTTTCCACACAACTCATCTCCGATTGATTAGACTGGAACATATTGTGATATAGGACCCATGCTTGCTGCGATAGGTTATGGTTAGGTCTAGATTGAATAAGTGTGTTTTTTATTGCATTGACTAACTGTTTCAGATACACAGATTGAGGTGAAAATTGCACTAAGTCCATTATGTTAATCGTGTAAATAGTCTTTAACCTGAATCATATAAACGACAAACATCATTTTCAGATTACGTTGAAATAATATACTGTGGCTACGTGTCAAAAACTTGGGAAAAAGTAACGACTTGTCCTGATTTTGAATGTACATGCAAGCAAAACGTGCAAAATGTTGGCTGAAAATATAAATGTGTTCTCGAAAACAAGAAATGCTTTCTAAAAACAAGACTAGATCTACATGTAAGGTTTGCGCTTTTGTTAAATTTATGTTTAGAAAAGCAGCACAGAAAGTCACAAAAGAACATCCCCGTTATCTGGTTTGAGACGTATATCACAAACAGTAGCTGCTACTCTGCACTACTATTAGTCAGTTCCGCTGATCACTGTAGACATTACATATTGCTGTAATTTTAGAAATGCGAATCTAACGAATCGCGTTGATTAACGCATTTCATGCATTGAAGAAGCCTCGCCTGAATTCAATAGAAGGAACCCCAGTTATTACAAAGTAATCATTTCGTAGGCACTTCCATTAATTACGACAGCAATATCTGACGAGCCAGAAGAAAACATGTTTACTAGCAAACACGTTGATAAATATTATTTCCCGAATAGGAAGCGTAAATCTGTTACTCACAACATAACTGCATATAACAGTGCTAAAAATAGCATCTATCCTGAGTACGTGTTCTTCGTCCGCCGCTCATAATTCGAATTCATTTGACAGGACCCTTTGTCTAGGGATACTTCTGCACATTTTACACCATTTGAGCATCCGAATCAGACTGTTCCGCTGTGTGTTACACCACAGTGCTGTACCGAGATAAGAATGAAATACAAACGAATCTCCTTCCTAAAGCGTACTGGGTCGTGAATCGAGGTCTGTTTGATCATTTGATTGTCAGTGAGCACGTTTGAGAGTGAAGCCAAACTCCGCTCTTATCGTTCCCTCCGTACATCCAGTAGCTCGGACAAGCTGCCGGTGGCATTGGGGCTTAATAGCTCTGCCTTAATAGGAAACCAACAAATGGGTCCGGATAGTATGTGTTTAACATCAAGGTTTTGTGGTTGATCCATTAAAGGACACATTTTGTCTGTCAGATGTAAAATAATGAGAAAAACTGACAACGGCAAGACAAGTCGCAGGAAAGACATGGTTAAAATATCGCCGCCGTGCTCTATCAAAATCTGTCTGCTTTGCCTTATAAGGAAATGTTGGGTTATGTAAAAGATGCAGCTCACTTAAACATTTCTTGATTAAGGATAAAACAGCCCCACCTTGCTTGTGATTATGAATCGTATAGGTTGTCGCTAAGATTTGCTCAAACCTGCATGAATGTATCTGGAGATATTTGCATTGTGAGAAACGAGATGAGAAAAGACAGGTAGTTCTTTCTTGTTATAACAAAAATTCATTTATCAATCTGACGACTTTTTAAAATATTTTTCACGAGAAATAGATTTTCGTCCTTTATAAAAACACAACCAAACTCGAAAAACAGAATAAAAACGACAGTCCATGAAACAAAGCATACCGGTAATTGCAGGTATGGCAAATAGGCCTCTCACTTATTAATTATCAATTATCAATATATCAGTCACCAGTTAAACACTTAATAACTGTCATTTTGTGTTTCCAAACTGGGATATATAATATATCCTAGGAGACTGTAAGAAAAGGGACGCAACGAAAGGGAAAATCATAGCAATGAAATAGGTTAGCAATGATAAGCAAGAGATAGGTGTCTCTTTCGTATGTGTTTCAGCTTCAGCCCGGTGATGCTGAGCGCACCCCTCCTCCCGCTGGTTACACGCGGGGGCCCGGTGACTCCGACTCCCTGTATCTCCGCCCCTCTCTCAGTTTTGTCCAAATCTGGCTTTTTGCGTCGCCGGAGCTCCCGATATTACGCCGACGTCATCACCTGGGAGAGAGGACAGCTGACGTCGGAAGAGTCACAGAGAGAGGGATCAAGAGAGGAGGGGGTGCAGGGAGAGAGAGAGAGAGAGAGAGAGAGGGAGAGATGCAACATTACTAACGTTGATCTGTGACATATCAATCCCCCACTCGCCCCCCCTCCTTCTATTACGTTGGTGCTAGCGTATCGGGAGCCCCCCTATGCCGGCGGAGACCCAGCCTATATAACTTACCGGCGTGCAGAGCCACTCCACCAGATACACGGGCTCCCGACATCTGGGCGAGAGACGGCGACTTGTCGCCGACTGACTCACACGCCGATCCGGGGGAGAGATACATCAATCTGCGGCGCCTGGCCGACCGAGTCGGGCGCGGTGGCGGAATCGAATAACTACACGTCGGGTCGGAGAAGATTTAAAGAAAAGTCAGAGAGACCAAATTCAGGAACATAGCAAATATAATTCTGAAACCCCAGAAAACAACAAACTTATTAATATTAACGTCAGTGATTATTCCTACGTGTCCGGCAGAATACGCCAAAAGAGAGCAAGAGAGACCGAACGCACTTCAAAATATCACCATTGCGGTCAAGGCAACCTAGACGCAACTAATTTCTGGTTACTCCGAGTGCAATGTATAGGTCCACGAAAGGAGCGTCCAAGGCTCGAAGGGACCAGATCAATGCCGAGATTCGGAACCTGAAGGAGCTTCTGCCGATATCAGATGCGGACAAAGCCAGACTTTCTTATCTACACATAATGTCGCTTGCCTGCATGTACACCAGAAAGTCGGTCTTCTTCTCGAAAGGTAAAAGAAGCCATAGAAATTAAATTGAAACGCATGCTTTGCCGCGTCCCCTATATTATATATAAGTACTGAACAGTGCATCGCTGTGACCGGTCTGTTCATACGGTGCAGCGCTGGCTGAGCTGATCAACAGGTGAAGGAGTCGAGTCAGTTTAGAGGACCTGCAAAATACGCTTGATGTAGGCTATATGAATGGCGCTATATGAGTGAAGCACGGTTTATCTTTAAATTAATGAAATGTTCGGTCGAATAAAAAAGGCATTATGATTGGAGGTTGGATCTGTGCGTGTTGCTGTCCGTAGTGCTGTCACTGCTTGACGCTGTCCGAGGTGCTGGCGTACGTGAGAGACCCCAGGAAAACGCAGAAAACCACTTGATTTTTATGACTTAAATTTTACAGTCGGAACGAGTTAGACGTGGAATTCAATCACATCGGAGTGTAATGAACAAGAGAAGTGCAATGAATATATATATAAATGACATTTAAAAGCTTACATGTTAATTATCATGTGTGTGCATTTTCTCCCTTGTTTCAGAAGCCGTTACAGCTGAAAATGAAGAGAACGCAAGGTTTCTCTCCTTTCATGAGCTGCTGGAGATGGCACATTCAATACCAGGCTTTTTACTTCTCTTGACTGGAGAGGGAAAGCTGCTGTACCTGTCAGACAGTGTCGCCGAGCAGCTTGGACACTCCATGGTGAGTCCAGCAAGGTAGAACGACATTTTTAAAAGTTTATTTCGCTGGTTTTTGTCAGGCAGGTGATTAAGCTGCTGCTTTGTGGCTAAGCATGTATATGGGTCGAAATAGAACTTCATCTAGGCCTATGTGGATTTACATAACTGCACTGTGTTCATGTGCATTTTCTCAGTGCACTTTTCCACCTGAGACAAGGGGGTCCGAAAAACTTCCTGTTAATGAGAAACAGTGACACTAAATAGTGACTTGGGAGTATTTGTGAGTGCTTATAAGCACCGAGGGTCCCGTTCGGGAAAATTCCCGTAATATGTTTTATGCTTCCCTGGATTTCCTGTGGATAGCTGCATGAGTGCGTCTTGAAGATGCATGAATGAAATCTAGCCCTTTAGCTAGACATCGTTATTTTGCGATGGACCGCATGAACGTATTGTTTATAATTGAAGAAGGTCTCCCGGTGAGCCTGCTACCGTTTCAGAGGCAGACACGTCTGTCACTCTCCACCTGAGTGTGCATGTAGTTAGAAGCCTCTCCGTCATCCGCACTAATCAGATGCCGGCAGTGTCCGCGTGGTCTGGAGGCAGCGGTGCTGAATGGCTGGAAAAGGGAGAGTGTCGCTATGTCTGATGTCACAGCCAGCACGCTCATTTCGGTTATAATTAGCATAACTGGAATACGTGCCGGGGATAGCGGAGTGTTAGAGGGAAGCGTGACGCATGACTCACCTACACTGGGGATACGAGAGATTCTACCAGACAGAATTAGACATCAGCTGCCTTGCAGGCAGAGACATCTGCAGCATTCGGAACAGCCAAGTGTAAATGTATATGATGTCATTTTCCAGGTGGACCTGGTTGCCCAGGGTGACAGCGTGTATGAAATCATCGACCCTGCTGACCACGCGATCATGAGGAGCAATCTGTCTTCAACAACCACACCAGACACAGGTAAGATTGGTGTGTATGGGTTTTTGCATACTGATGCTGGGGTAATCCGGCACTGCTGAAACCCAGTTCATTCAGACCAGAATTATATCTGTTTCACAAACAGAAGACATTGTTTCCTTTTTCTCCCCACTGCAGACCGCCTGTTTCGCTGCCGCTTCAACACGTCGAAGTCCGTCCGCAGACAGAGCGCCGGAAACAAGCTGGCGCTGGTCCGCGCACGCTGCCTGTCATTCCCTAGCTCCGCCTCCTCCCCTGGCTCCTATTGGACCACCAATCCAGTGTGGGTGTGCTTCTGCTCCCCGCTGGAGCCCCACCCACCCCGCTCTGTGCTCACCAGGGAGCCCAAACTGAGCTCCTCAGCTGACCACGGCTTTTTTTTGGCTTGCTTCTACTCCCAGCACAGCCGGGACATGAGACTGCAGGATGCGCAGGACAGGTATGAGGCGATGTGGCTAGGAGAGATGGAGCCATTATCTTTCACTGCAGGATGGTGGGGGAGTGATTTACTTGGTGCCCCCTTGCTCTCTCACACAGTGTGACGGTTTACCTGGGCTTCGATGTGGCGACATTACGCTCCCGCTCCTGGTACAGCCTCCTGCATCCGGAGGACCTCTCCCACGCCTCCGCCCAACACTGCTACCTGCGTGAGTACCTCGGCCACCAGGTGGCGTCGTCTCACGCCCAGAGGATGCCATCACACGGCACCCACACAGCACCAGAATATCAGTACCGCATACCCGTGACTCACTTGGCTGTTCGGCACCCCACCAGTTCCCATGTGCTGATGCTTTCTCTCCCTGTCATCTTTTTTTCCGCAGTGAGTGACGGAAGTGAGGGGCGGGTGGAGGCAGTGGTCCGCGTGGAGGCTGCCGACCAATCATGGGTGTGGCTTTACATGGTGCTGCAGCTTGAGGCTGGAGAAAACGTCATCAACTCCCACAACTATGTCATCAGGTACTTCCTCCTATCATTGCTTTGCTTTAATTAGGTTTATCATGAGAATATCCGTGTCTAGGTCATAAGAGGCTGTGCCGACCTCACTGTTAACCCTGCTCTTGCTGTTTGTCTCGCAGTGAAGCTGAAGCATGGGCCGTCAGGCAGCAGCTGTCCTCAGAGCAGACCCAGCTCGGCCTGGTACTGAGTTCCAGCACTTCCTACCAAGACAGCCTGAGCCTGCAGTCTCCCGACACTCTGTCCAGCCCGGATCAGGTCTTCACACCAGGCAGCAGCGGCCTGTCCACCCAGTCTTTTGACTTCAGCGTTGCCGTTTGTGCCGCGCACTCCTCAGAAGAACCAGCAGGTGGCGCCGCTGAGCCCATGCAGCTGGAAGCCGGCCCACGTTCAAGCATCTCCTCTCTTGAAGACGACGGCTTCTTCCAGCACCCCCCTGCTGGCCCCGCCTCCAGCCCCGCCTCCACGTCCTCTCCGACTCCAGTGACTGTTGCCACAGTGTCCGACTTAGACTTTCTTACCCAGAACATATTCCTGCCTCCATCCTTTCCCCTTGAGCCCCCGTTACCTGCTCTCCCTCTGCCTCTTCCCCCTCTCCCCATACCCCAATCCCAGCAGGGGAAGGAGTTCGTCTGCACACCGCCTTACACCCCCCAGCTGGCAGGGGGCAGCTTCCACTTTGGAGATCAGCTTCTTAGCTTTGATCTCACCAGTCCCGCCAGTCCATCACCACTGGACCCAGCAGCCACTCCTCCGATCTCGACAGTCCTGCCCCCATCTCCCTCTGACCCCATAACCACCGCCAGCAGCCCCTCCACCCCCACTAGGCAGTCCCCCCTCCAGTCCCTCTCGCTCACTCCTCCCTCTTCTGAACTACTCTTCACAGCAGATCCTTGCAGCAGTTCTCTCTACGAGAAGCTGCCCCCCACCCCCGACAGCCCCGGAGATGGCGACTGCACCATCATGACTCTGCCGGAAGTCCGTGGCCCCCTCTATGTGGACGTGCCATTAGGGCCTTTCCATTACCCCCCAGATGGTCTCCTCACCCCAGAGGCCTCTCCAGGAAAGCAATCCTGCCTTTCTTTCTTCTCAATGGAAAAAGTGAAGGAGAAAGAGAGAACAGAGATTTCTCTCCTCGCCCAGCAGATTAGCTCCTTAGCAGAAGGATTCTACTCGGACCCCACATTTTCAAAACTTGCCTCCTCCTCCCCATCGGCCTCCCCTACTGACCCACATCCCCCCACTATCCTGGAATCCATGTCCCCCCAAACTGAATTCCACCCTGTCAAGTCTTGGAAAGGTGCAGACCTCCCCCTGTTTCCAGATGACATCTCTCTGTTTGAAGAGAGTGTTTTAGATTCCCTCCTCCAGGACCTTTCCTCTTGTTCACACTCCCCTTGCCATTCCTCCATAGCCCCCTCCTGCC
>JAABNY020000002.1:24320174-24346233 GCA_015164015.2 Brevimyrus niger | reverse complement strand
CCCCCCCCCCCCCCCCCCCTCCCCCCCCCCATCACCCCCCCCCCCAGTAGGCTCGCTCCCACCCCCCCACCTCGCATGGGGCCCCGTTGCGGGCATGAGCCACATCTGTAGCGTCCAATCGGCGCACTGTAACTGCCAGGCCGGGAGAGGGGCAATAGGCCCTGCCGATTTGGGGGCACTAGGAGGCGGGCAGCCGACTGGGGGAGAAATTATGGAGGTAGAAATTGTGCCATCGCCACATTTCTCCTCCTCGCCCATCCCAGAGTCACCGCCTTCACGTATAACCGCTAGCCCGACCTCCACCCCTGGCACGCCTGTTGCCCCCGTGGCCCCTGGTCTGCCTTGCGCCCAGTCCCTCCTGGAGGAGCTGGCCGCCCTGGAACCCATGTTTGGGGCAGGTGCCTCGATTGCCCCTGGACTGGGGCAACAACCTGAGTTGTATCAACTCCAATGTTGCCCATCGCCACAGAACTTCCAAAAAGGTGAGGGTCCAACCAATCTTCTGGCATTCGCTCAGCATGTGGAAAACGCAAGCATATATTTCAAGATGTGACACACCTTTTGTGCTTTAGTCATAGTGTACACCCAAGGCTTTGATATTTGGGGTTAATCTATCCTGTACTGACCTCTTGCTCTTCTTCTCTCATTTTGTCTTTCAGATGGAAGCGGAAGTGATCCTCAGTTCTAAATAAGTCTGTGACTTACTTCATTAAGTATGGCACATTGTCATATTTCGTGGAGCTACTGCTTTTGCCGAAAAGTCAACAACATTTAACTGTATGATTATATACATAATGTATATACAAGCAAAAGGACATTTATTTACCTGTCTGATGCGAACCAAGACTGTCTTCTACTTTTGTTAATTTATTTATGAGTATATCTGAACGATGGTTCAACCATTTGACTGAGTGGATCTGAGCCTGGACTGGGTTGTGTTCCAGTCTGTGAGAAGTCACTTCCCTGTAACACAAGCTTTGGCTCTGATAAGGCAGAGACTTGAAGTCGACTCGAATTGTAAGCACAATTCAGTTAGCAGACATATTTGTATTCACTCGTAGTGAGGAACTTCTATTGTGAACTTTGAAAAAAAAGTTTTTCCATGCTCTTGATAAAAAAAGCCTGTTTCTAAATAATACTTGTCATCCAGCAACAAACACAAATGGCAGAAGGTACCTAATCCACATGGAAATGAATCTAAAACCTAAACTGGGCAGCCCAGATCACCAGCCTGGTTCCTCATTTCTTGTGGGGATTCCTCGATGGCCATGGCAGAAAGCACAAGTACCTTATTCGACCCGTATTCCTAAAAGCACAAAGTCAGTTCCGAAAACCTCTGTGCTTTGAGTTTGTGGCTGCAGCGTATGACATAGTATTACTGATTCATTTATGACTCGTGTGTCAACGTGCTGTAAAAATAATGAACGGCAAAGTAACAGTATCTACTGCAAAAAAGCCCCCCCCCCACCTCCTTTGTATTTTAATTGTGTGTAATAATGTTGAGGCTGCCTACATTGACTGCTGCCCTGAGATGAGTTGGACCTAGGCTAGCGCTGTGTACGTTTGAGGTTGTACGCAACGTCTCAAAGGCCAAGTCTTTGGCCGTTCGGGTACCCAGCTGGTTTGAGACGGGTGTTTTTGCGACATCAATATTTGCAATGCCAGCAACACTCCCGGCTTCTCGGACCAGCGTGGCTCACCCGCCAATCCCTGCTCACTTCTTAGCGATAGAGTCCTTTGTGAATACTCAGCCAGGTGATACCCTGCTGGCGAGCGGATGCCACCATTGCATTGTGGGTGTTCCCCTCTGGTTGGTGTCGTGTCCTGGCTGACAGCTGTTTGTATGAATGGTTGATTCTTCTTTTTTGAGGGGAAAAATCAAAAGTTACTTGAAGCTTTTTGTTTTAAAAAAAATGAACTGGAAAACAGGGATGGGGTACTATTTCCATTCAGTTTCTAAGCGACACGGGTTGAGAATGATTCTATTCCCATGGTGTCGATTCGCTAACGTAGAGTTGTCTACGGTAAAGTAAAGGATTCATTCCTACGTTCTAGCTATTTAAGTGCTAAGTTTAAGAAAAAAAAAACTTTTAGAATAATCTTGTATGCGTGATGACTGAAAAAAAAAATCAACGTTGTTCAATATACATACATTTCTATGGACATAATGTATATGCTGTACAGCGATTCACATGTCGTGGAACTTAACAGCTGTAAAAATGTGTATATTCCTGTACATATACATGTAAATATCAGAGAATTTTTATTATATGAAATAAGATTATACCGGAAATATATCCATGAAGAATGGACATTGTGGACCAGTGTTCGTTTTTGTGTTGCTGATAAGTGTATTTGGTGGTCAAATGCATTTATATTAAACTGCTCTTGAGGCAGCTTAATATTTGTGTCCTTGCTTCCTATTACTGGAGTCTTTTCTCCGCACTGTTATCCTCCCCTTCTTCCCACCGTCTTTCCTCCTGCCTGCCAGCATCCGCTGCCTCTCCCTCACAGCCCAGATGTCCCGCTCCTCGCGCGCCGCGATAGCATTGACGCACTCATCCGACGTGCCGTGCGGCGGCGACGCCGGCTGACTCACACTGACGCACACGCCTGTGACACAGAAGCACTCACACGGACACAATCGGCTACCCCTCTTACTGGGCACAGCAGGCGCCTTCAGGCACGCCAAATGGCATCCGTGCAAAATCTACTCCCCCCCTCCCCTGGCAACCCACATTTCAACAGCACGTGGCAAGTCTGCTCAAAGTCCATATATGGGCTTTCCGGCTTCTGGCGTAATTCCTGCCGGCTTCCGTCACTCAGATAGGCTGGCAGAAACAGGGCAGGGTGTTGCCGTGCAGATGAATCCCACAGTAATCCAGCCTGTCCTATTCATTACCAGCCATTCAATGAAACAGCTCCCTGTCATTCAGCAGGATCCTGCTCTCATTTGCTTTTGTGTGCCCCAGCAAGAGAATCACCAACATTCTCCCCTTTCATTATTTCCAGTTCATAAAAATGTATAATAATTGAACTCATAAAATCATTGTTAGACCACACTGGCAGATTCTTCCCTTTATCCTCTCTCCTACCATTTGTGCAGATTTGGACCTTTCAGGACTGGAATGATGCAAAGATGGACTAGACCACAAAAAAAGAAAAAGAAAAAAATAGTCAACAGCAATTCTGGATCAGTTAGGGTCCAGCTAGGTGTCCCCTTTGTCATTTTCCAGCTGCATCATATCTTCTGTTCCCTTCATTTTTTTTTGTCGATATCCATTCATTCACCCAGTATGGATGCTGACACAGTCAATTATGTTTTTCCCACCTGTCTCACTGGCTTCATTCTCATTTTCCCAGCCCTTGCTCCCCAACACTGTCTCACTGGCCCCCATCTCATTTTCTCAGACTTAACTCCAACACTATCTCACTGGCCTCATTCTCCTTTCAAATATCTGAATCTCCACTTCTGCCTCACTGGCCTCATTCTCATTTTTCCAGATCTGACTCTCTCCACCACTGGCCTCCATCTCATTTTCACAGATCTGTCTCTTTCCACTTCTGCCTCACTGGTCTCATTTTCATTTTCAGAGCTCTGACTCCCTCTAGCTGTGTCACTGGTCTTATTCTCATTTTCCCAGATCTGACTCTCTCCACCACTGGCCTCCATCTCATTTTCACAGATCTGTCTCTTTCCACTTCTGCCTCACTGGTCTCATTTTCATTTTCAGAGCTCTGACTCCCTCTAGCTGTGTCACTGGTCTTATTCTCATTTTCACAGCTCTGACTCTCTCCAGCTGTATCACTGGTCTCATTTACATTTCCACAGCAATTACTTTATCTTATGCCCCTGGCAGGAAACCATATAAAAGGAAAATAACAGCAATAAAAAGTACCAAATTGTATGATTAAACTGATCTACACATTAAAAAATCATACCAGACTTACTGTAATTGATTACTTCATACAAATAATTATCTTTTTTATGTCACATCCATAACAATGATAAAATGAAATGCATTCTAAGATGCTAATTAAAATACTAATTATTAGGATTTCTGTATATTCAACCCAAGATGAAAGATAAACACAACTGACTCATTGATACTGAGCTTGGCAAAGCAGAGGCATTTTATTTGCCAACATAAATCGAAATGTCCCATCCATAACACTGGACTTATTTGTATAATTAGGAAGCAAACACACCAAAGTTGTACAGCTATCATGCAGTAATTGTTGGACTGCTTTTAGTACCTGAAAGTAATTCATGGTAAAATACTGCCCCACAATGGCCAAACTAGAAAACTACACTGCTACTGCATTAATGCTCAATTAAAATTTAGTTGTTGGTGCCACACTATGGCCACATGTAGGTACTGCAACCAGAGGAATAATCCCAGTGATTCCTGCAACAAGCGGAATAATCCCAGTGATTTATGCAACAAGGAGGTTACAATGAAGTTTATAGGAGGCAGAAGTTGTCCCAACTGTAAATTAGCTCAATTTAAATTCCAAGTAAATGCAGGCAGCCCAAAGGTTACAAATGAGATCTGTTCCCTAAGTCACTCTTTAAGGTTGAAATTGTAGATAAGTTGTAAACTATATAATACCAACAACATCAATAATAATAATAATAGTAATGTTACTACATACAGCACTGTACTGTACTTCAAGCCAATGAACTGCTAAAGCAGCACAATGTTTTCATGAGCGTCAGAAAGTAGTGCGTGCATATATTATTAAGAGCTATTGCATTTAACTCAGATTTTTAAAATAATAGGCTTCATAGTAGTCTGTTCATAAGTACGAGTTGTTTGTAAGTCAGAAATTCTCGGGGACTACCTGTATTACATTACTTGTATTACATTATTAAAAAGTTCCACAATAATGGTTGGTGAAAAAGCTACTGTCTACTAGCAGTCAAAAATGAAAACTAATGCACAATTCAAAGCACAGCTTAGCAAAGAGCAGTCTGAAGATGAGAGCAGTAAATTTATTCTTATGGCGAGGAGTCTATACTTTAGAACCTCTTTCACACATAGACAAGATAAGGCTGAGAACAGAGAAGACTGTTGTTGGAGAGACTAATCATTATGGGGTATAGCATCTGCTTGTATCTTGAAGCTAAAATACATCAAGGTCGTGAATTTTTTATTGGCTACAAGCTGTAGTCAGTAGAATGAGACTGTGTGTTCAACATAGTTTGAGCAGCTGAATCATTAATGAGTTAGAAAAAGAATATGCAGGCAATGCAATTGCATATGCAATGAACCATTAATGCTGTGGATCCTTAGGACGTAAAACAAGAGGAATGTGTGAGGACTTGGTCCGTTTTTTTATTTGCTGACAGGTGAGGTTTTCATGGAGAATGATGTTGAAATATTTGGCAGATATGTAGGATGCAGCAGTTGTTCAGGGTGACCATGAAATGCAGATGGAATGAGGCACTGGCTGAGATGGAACGGAGTACTAGAAGGAGGCAGTTCCTCGCAAAGAACATTTAGTCCCTCTGATGTGTTGTAACTTTCATACTTTCATGACAGTCAACCGTGTGAAATGTACACTTTTCTGTGCAGCAAAGTATATCTGTATCAATTCAAAGGTTTAGTTTCCTCCCTTCCCTCCCCTTACCAATACAAATGTACAACCAAAACTTCAGTGTCATTCATTGAACACTTCCCAATTAAGTAAGAAGTACACATTCTCCAGGTCATCTTAAGTATCATTTTAATAGCTGTATTTCTGTTTTCATCCAATCTAACTAAATACTTTTAGCAGAAACAAAACAATAAACAAAATCAAGACTCTAACAAACAGTATGAACAGAATGAAAAATACATTATTAGGTCACAAACACTTAAAAATATAAGTGTGCGCCTGTTTAGTGAATCGCCACAGAAAGACTCATCCCTTCATGGGACGTCACTTGTCACTTCTTCTTGGTTTGTGCGGCTTCTGCTGCTGCAAGCTCTTGTTCCAGTCGTAGTTTCTCCTCTCTGATCTTCAGGAAGTCCCCGTACTCCTCGGCTGATAGGCTGGGGAAGGGCAAGAGGACCAATGATGGGAGTCAGGACACACAGATGGAACGTGATCCCCACTGCAGAGACCGGCTGCTCCATCAGGGAGCTCTATGGGCTTGTAATTATGCAATTCTAGGTATGGGATGCGAGAGTTTGCACAGCCAGGGGTTTGGCAGGGACAAAGAATGGGTCACAGCACCTGTCCGAGTGTACGTGTGTGAATAATATCCAGCTGCAGTTGGTCAATAGAGAGCTCTGCTTACAGTAGGGGGTGTGGCTGGTCAAGATTTCAGAATTCCATTGAGGTCCAACAAAGAACGAAGAAAAACAGTAACTCAACACGTGAAATCCAATGTGTGTTAGCAATATTAGGGGAATAGACAACTTTAATGTTGTAATTTTCTTTAAGATTCACTTTTGTGTCAGAAAGGGGCTATGCATATGCACAGGCTAAGCTGTTTATCATAAAGATATCTGCTTGGAAAATGGATTCCAATTACAGGCAGCATAACATTGGAACTGCAATAACTACTCAGCAAATTTAACCCAGCAGTGAAATAAAGAGAGGCCTTTTCTGCTTTATATTATGTACTGAACATACAAACTGTTAGAGCTTAAACCCAGAACTGCTTTAACAAATTCTACTTGACTTAGAAGATGCACAACACAATTCAACTTGATTACTTTTAATGTTCGTTTGCCTTTATCAGGTAGCCTTTTGAGTGTCTGTTAAACAAATACAATTTAAACAGAATGAGTTCACTCTGCTGGCTGTTGTATGGAATTCTGTGCAAAGACAAATTAGTGAGAAGACTGCGTGGAAAGTGAGCTTGAGTGGTGGTTTGATGGGCGTATGGGTTTCTGTAGCTCAGCATGTGCAGTGTTCCTTCACTGGGGGCAGAAAGGGATTGTATGTCACTTCTGAGAGTGAAGCAGTGCTTATGTTCAATCACATTTTAGTACCAGAAACAATACCATCAGAAATGTGCACACATATGGGTGCTAGGGTTAGAGGGGTAGAATATTTCTGGTAAATTTCCTGAAACATTCCATGGGAAGTTAAGTTTGGGAATTTTGGAAATATTCAAACATCAAACAGGCATATTAAAAATTTTGTGAATAAATACAGCAAAAATATCAAATACATGACTTCCTAATAAATAAAACGCTGCAGTTTGTAGTCATTTATAAGGTATAACAGGTGTTTAGTTTATAATAAATGAGCCGAGTCAAAGCATTTCAACGAGCTGTGGAACTCCTGTGGAACTGTCCGATATGGCAAAGAAAGCAAACTTTATAAATAATACAACATAGAATATGACTTATAAGCAATGTGTTTTGATGAAGATGCTTATTTTCGGGTGTTTTTACGCGAGAATTCCTCACAAGCACTAGGTTACATGGTGATATCACAATTACTGCCTTTAAGATCCGTATCTTGTGATTCTGTGTATGATCTCTGTGTGAAAGGGCTAAGTAAGTAATATTGTCAAAACTTACATGACAGCATGTAGTCCTGGGCTCAAATGCAGTAGTGTGGCTTCAACAGTACCATTATAGTGTGCAGGACTCTAGAAATTATCTGTGCATGTGATGGAGGAATGCAAAACGCAGGGCAGAAATTCAAGTGAATTTCCATATAATTGGCTAGTTTTTTTTCCAGCCACATTTAAGTACCCTGTTAAAGACTAACTTGAAATTTAGCAAATCTCCAGTTTATTCCCATATATTCCTATTAATTCCCATGGAAAGTTTCCAACTAAAATTCCCAGAAATCTGCACGCTACTGGGTATGTAATATTTTTAGCGGTATGTGTACATCAGTACTACTGACTGAAAAAATATTCTGCACTTTTCCAGAAGGCTTTCAGTGTGTTTTTCTGCAAGATGCTGTGCACAAATGCCAATGGGGCTTCTTACTCATTGACCACTTTAATGCCCAGAGAGCGGGCGGAGCCCACAATGCCCTTCACCACGGTTTCCATGGAGGCGTCCTGCAGCACGAAGCAGTCGTCCTTGGCTTTGACACGGGCAATCTCATATACTGTCCGTATAGACACCATGCCTGCTACCTCATGGCCTGCAGGGACAAAGACAGAGTAAAGAATGAGGGTTAAAGCATAGATGGGGTGACAGCAGAAGGGGGGGGGGGTGAGGTGGGGTGGTGTGATGGTAGCATGCAGTGTTAAGACAAGAAAAACAACACTGGAGGAAGAACAGATGAGGGCAGGGGTACACGGAAGAAAAAATGGGACATTTACAGAGAGAGAAACTCTTTTTACAGTTGTACCTTCTCAAAAACCTTCGCAAAAACAACCAGTCAAAAGCCAATCGTTAATCAAAAAAACAAACTTTTCACAAAGACATTTCTGGAACAACTCTGACTTTTACAAAAAAAAATAAAAAATGAAACATTCTGCACTTAAACATATGAAACCTTTGGGTGAGGCACATTTATTCATTTATCTGGCATTGGCCTCTAGTTTGAGTGAATTCCAAGCATTAAAGCTTATGATACGTGCATTTCCCCCAGAACCGCATACAAGCCAATAAACTGTACAAACCAATACTTATCTAATTGCTCAGGCCATTCATTTAAAGCAGATGTGAGAGCTGTGCAAAGGTTTCACATTTAGCCCACTTATGCACTGAAACGTTTTTGTACATACTGAGATTTTCTACATTTACACATTACGCACTTAACATTTACTAAAAATACACTCAATATTCTTCGCAAGCAAATAGATTTACAGTATGTTCACCATTTGAGTACTTTCATTAGAAAGAAAATGTCACATCTTTCATTCATCAAAGTTACTTCCTCTAGCCATTATAACAGCAGAGAGTGTTTGAGGCATTCTTTCTAGAGGTGATGATAAATACTGCTGTGTTTCATGAGATGAAACAGTTAACTAGCACATTTAAAGTTAAAGGACAGCCTAGAGTTTGACTATGCCATCATCACACAACCAATTAACAGGTTGTCAGACATGCACTGTTACATAGTCTTCCCATGTTATCAAGGAATATTGTATTATTTGATTTATATTTTCATTTATAGTTATTCACTCAACTTTGTATTGCTTAACAAGAGCAAAAACCTGCAGTTTATTAAATAAATGTAAAAGTGGTAAAAATCTGTGATGTGTAGATTGGGGGGGGGGGGCGGGCAGGCTCATACGCCACCCTGCCTGTTCCGAGCTGATTGTGCTTTAAGTCCAGTATCCTTTATTTTCTTCCACCAAGAACTATTTAGAACTTTCTAGTGACTTATGATCATGCCACACTGGAACTGCACATCTTGTACAACCATTGATGTATTAAGAACATAATGTATTGATGTATGTAAGAGCATAAGTAAGTATGTAAGAACATAAGAAGTTTACAAATGAGAGGAGGCCATTCGGCCCATCAAGCATTTAGGGAGAACTTAACTAATAGCTTATTAGTTATCTTATTAAGCTCTGATTTAAAGGACCCCCAGGATTTTAGCTTGGAAGGCTACTCCATACTCTAACTATACACCATTTATTTTTATTGTCCGTTTGCAGTTCATTTTTTAATTTTTATTATTTTATGCTATTTTGTTTTTCTTTGTATTGCCTATTTCCTTCAAGAACAATCCAGGGAGCAGGTAGAAAAGCATTTCGCTGCAAAGCAGTACAGCACAGCGTACATGACAAATAAAACTTGAATCTCGAACTTGAACCGCATGCTAAGATTCCAGTCATTGTTATACGGAATCCTGCTCGGAGCTGCAGAAGATGTTCTCGTCCCTGGAACGAAGTCTGCAACTTTCTCATCACAGGTCATTAATCAGCTTAATCAGATTCGTTTGACACTATATACAGCCAGACATCCTGATTTTCCCGCTTTTCAAGGTGTCCCTGGATCAACAAGGGAGGGGCTTGTAGTTCTGTGCCTGTGATCGGAAAGTTGCCGGTTTGAGCCCCAGCCTTGGCAGAACCACATGCCCGTGGGCCCTTAAGAAAGATCCTTTACGCCCAGCTTATTATTGTTGCTGTCATCATCATCAAAAGCATATAATAAAGGCAAGCCCTTACATTGCTCCATAAAGCCTTTGCAGGTTAGCATGTTGATATGTCCCTTAATGAGAGACATATACGATAAAAATGGGTCATTTACAAATCTGTGCAGCTTAACAGAAAACATTCTTTCTAATCAATGTGGTGATATCATACAATGAAGACCGTGATTGGCTAAAGAAATGAAACACAAGCTCCTCCTGTGTTGACCCAGACACGTGGTGAACTAGGATGTATGTTATGTAGGTGAATGTTGTTACACAGCACTAAGCTGGCATGAACTTATCGCGAGATGCTAGATGTCTCCCTTCATTTTACCTGTTTTTTTGGCCCCCTTCTCAATTCCGGCAGCTGCTTTCAGGAAATAGGATACCGTAGGCTGACCAATCTTTATGTCATACGTCCTGTCAGGCTGCACAGAAGGAAGAAGCAATCACAACCCAACACATAAGTGGCATGTTTAATTATGAGAATTGTGAGCACACTAAGGCATCAAACTGAGGTGGCAGATTTATAAGTAAAATTAGATTCCCACATATATAACAGGGATCCTGGGAGAACTGATGCGACAATAGAACACAACCAGGAAGGAGGCGACGCATGTCCTTCAACTGAGGGAGGGGGCTCCTGAAAATCACTTGGGCTAAGCCTCTGCACCTGTTATGAGAAGGCTGCCAATTCAAGGCCAGCCTCGGCACGTCTGTGGGTCCTTGAGTGAGACCCTTAACCCCCCTCCCCCAGCTTCCTGGGGGCCGCTAGAGGTTGCTGCCCTTCATCGCCAGATTGCTCTCACCTACAGAGCAATTGGGGGAGGCATAAAGAGATTTATTATTATTTATTTATTTTGTTGTCATTATTATTATTACTATTATTGTTATTATTATTATTATTATTAATAATAATAAAGAAATCTGCCATGGCAGTCATTAGCAGCAAGGAGCAGAAGTGTTGAGGGACTGAGGTTGACAGATAAGTTGCTGGTGTGATGGAGTGAAGGGCAGGCCCAAGGCGTCAGCTAAAGATGAGAAACACTCTATCCTATTTATTTACAGCTTTAAGACAGGGGGAGTTAATAAAACCACAGCAACAACAGTCATTGTGTTTGAGTGTCAGCATGTTATTACCCACAGAGTGACATGGGGCAAGGAGGGCCAAACTCAAGGCACCATCTCAGTGAGACCCAGCGGCCTTGTCTGGTATGATGCATAGTATTGCACAAAAGTCTAAGGCTGCCAAAGAAAATTATTTAAGTAATCTTTATGTTGGTATAAAACTATGATACTATAGCTGTCAAAGTGTACTAGCTTAGCCAGTTCAAAAGCTCTGCTAAAGGCGCCCCAGTATTTGAAGTCACCCTCCAACATCCCCCTGTGTTTGTTCACTCATCCGCTAGCATATTCTGTTTGGCTAATCAACACCTAAAGTTATTTAATTGAGTTAATTATTCATGTGAGCTGGTGGTGAAGTGTAACAAATACATGGAAAGGCTGGGGGGAGGGGGGGGGGGGTTACAGGACTGGAACAGCCTTTTTCAAACCATCCAACAACATATTAGTAGCTTTTTGGAAATCAGAAAAAAAATCTTGTCGCTTTTTATTGCTCTACTGTTGAATTGCATGTATTATAATGACATTTTTCAGAGCAAATGTACAATCCAGATAAATCGCTACAACATTTTCTTTGATGTACAGCACAATATACATTTCAAAAAGGGTGTTGCATGGGTTGTGCGAGCCAATAATGTCTGTTTTTGTTTTTCCGCATGCGGGCATGGCACCTCAGTGCGGTGACAGAAAGCCAGGCCGCGTACGAGCAGGCGTGTGCCAGATGGCGAGTGTCGGGGGTGGGTGGGAGGTGGTTTCTGTATCCTGCAGGGAACTAATTTTGTTTATACCGCCCAATAAAAATTCGCCCTTTCTGGCACCTGAAATCAGGCCTGACACTGGGAGTCTGCATGACTTCAGCAGAGCAGGAAGTGCGGCAGTCTTGCATTGTCTAGGTTTGTTAGTGTGCTTGCACACGTTTCGCTAGAGCCTCCTTTGTTTAAATTTAATAAAGGAATTATTGTCTGAAGCCCCATCTATATTTCTCATCATCTGTACCAAGCACACTTCCGCTGCATCCCTGCTTGTCATTCCTCCTTATCCAGACAATATGGATTACTTTTACGTGATGAATGATTTAAGACATACACCTCAAACAAAGAGAAATGTATGGAATATACTTTAAGGAAATCTTCACCCTGTGTAATACTTGGCTCGTTCTCAGCAGATTCAGAGAAGTGCGAATGCACAAAAGATAAATAAAATGGGAACAGAGAGATGCACTGCTACAGAAAATTTGGAAATAAGATGACAGGCCCACAGCAGAAATGGAAAACAGAATCAGTTTAAATATTTGTCCAGGCAGTCTGCACCAATCAGTTAAATAGGCTTCAACAATCAATTTGAAACAAGGTTTTAAACTGACTGATGAAAACTGAAAATGACTGGTGTGGTACAGTTGGTTTATGAGGCCAATTACTGAGGGAGAGAGATGCGCTGTGAGTGTGTGTGTGCGCGCGCGCGCGCGTGTGTGTGTGTGTGTGTGTATGTAATCGCTGAAAAACCCAGACTGGCGTTATTCCACCTAAGCTTGAGTTTTATAAATTGTGAAAGTCGTTTCATTTTATGCTTCAAGAATTAGGATAAGCATAGCCCTTAAGCTGCCAGCGCTCTTAAGCTGATGGCAATTAGCTACTGACATTGACATCGTTATTGAGAGAGGAGAGAGCCACACTGCGTGGTGGCAGCATCCAATTAAACCAGCTGTAATTTCAAATTTGTTGTCAAGCCACTTTCATTGTTGTGCTCATTTCAAAATGTTTTACTTTTGATGCATAATCATTACAGACTCTTTTCAAGTGAAGAGCAGCTGAAGCCATGATTAAATAAGTTTTTTTCTTTGTCGTATTATGTTCCATACAGCGTTCCTCATTATATGATTTATATTGGAATCTTTATTGATCCAAACTGTGTACATATCTTCCTATTCAAATATTGGAACTCGCAACGTAAACTACCACTTGCCTTAGCAAATGCAACCAAATTGAACAAATTCTATATATATATATTCTAAATCTGCCTAAATTTTGAATTTTAAGCAGTAAGATTTAGGTACCATGCTGTACCTCCTTTGAGGCCTCTTTTGAATGGTGACCTCCGGCTAATCAGTGTATTAAAGCAGCCGTGCTTTATACTGCTTTTCTGCATTAGCGATTCTCCTTTCCTTATTTCAGGCATTTTGGCCACGAAACCAGCTGTGTATCTCGGATGTTTTTCGTGTCAACTTAAGTCATTTTCACCTACGCTGAGAGTTGCCTGTTTGACTTTTTATTTTAATCAGTTCAGTTCATGCCAATTTTAACAGAGCTGTACTAGACAGCTCTTTCAATGCAAATCTTAATACTTAAACTATACCTTATCTGGAGCATAGACATACATAATTGATAGTTTATGACAAATAAACCCCGCACAATTTTAAACTGTTATCTCCCTTCATCACTTTACATTAACATGGGTGTGCATAATCCTTTTCCAGCTAATGCCCTGACTTCTTTGACATTCAAAATCTGTGCAAGATGAAAAATTCATTTGGGAAAGGCGATTTGAAATAAAAGACTCCTTATAATGAATGAAGGCAACTTTGATCTCAACTTTG
This sequence comes from Brevimyrus niger, assembly GCA_015164015.2. Lineage (NCBI taxonomy): Eukaryota > Metazoa > Chordata > Actinopteri > Osteoglossiformes > Mormyridae > Brevimyrus > Brevimyrus niger. The sequence goes on along the minus strand of JAABNY020000002.1, from coordinate 24,332,465 downwards.
AGTTATCCTATGCCCTCTAGTGGATAGAATATAAAATACAATGTTATACACTGAAGGAAGAAATATCCAATTAACTCCAAAAATAGATAAGCCTCATTCCTGATGAAACCTCGTACAATGTGCTGCTAGGAATGTGTCCCAAAAAAAGGAGTAATTAAACAATATAGAATGTATCTATAACAAATCTTAAAATACAATCTGGAAATGTTATATTCGAATTCTGTGTACAAGCGAAACAATTTTATTGTTAGCCACAATGATTATATTAAAGTGGAAAATGTAATGCACTAATCTTTGCAAAAGACAGCATTTATATCTATCAAATAATAATGGCTTTCATCAGGGACCATTTTAAACCATCAAATTTCTAATTTCTTATCAGAAAGCTCAATGAATAATGCATGGTTACACATTATGCTCTCTGACATTTTAAAGTTTGACATTACAGCACACAACAGTACCTTCCCTAGTAAATTAATTATTGATAAGAATGTGTTTTATCACAGCACTGAGATACTGTTGTGACTCCCTAAGTTTGAAAAACGGGTAAAAATAAAAAGTTGGACTAGAGTTCATTTAACACTTCGCGGCAAACCATTTTATTGATAAAAATAAATAGTAATTAGCTCTAAAATCATATGCAATTTCGGTCATTATTCGGCATGCAATAATATTTTGTTTGTTTTTTAGTCAGTTTTCAATGTGTTGTTCTTTAGGGTGTGTTTACCTGTGTGTGGTGTTTTAGACACCAAAATTATAGAGGTGTTTTGCGTTTGATTGGTTCTGTTTTCTGTCGGTTGTGTGATGACGTGCTTCTTTTCGTGATGTACGCCAGGTGGCGGCCGGGTTTGCAGCGCTTGTACCACGTTAAGCTAATTTTCCTAAAGGAGAAATAAAAAAGAGCTTCAAGTTCGAGGCTCCGGTGTACGTGTCTGATAACAGAACATCTGAGAACAATTGTCATGTATGGGTGAGATACACAACACTGTGTACCTTCCCCAAAAAACACCTGGCCGGTTCTACGTTTTAATGGCAATAATATCCAAACAGTCAGAATGGTTTGCCAATAAAGTGAAAACTTAATACAAAAATACAGAGAAAAATCTAAGATTCATAGATTATTTATCATTGTCTGCTTACCATCTTGACTACTAAATAGCTTTGACTTTGGATTCCTCCCACAGTCTGAAGGCATACAGTTCAGTAAAGCTGGTGATTCTTAACTACGTTAGATGAGCGAGTGAGTCAGTGTGTGAGTGAGTATGTGTGTGCGTAATGGATTTACATTCCCTCGATGCATCCTACATTATTCTGCATGCCTATGAACTTAGAAGATACAATGGTACCTCGGTTCTCAAACTTAATCCATTCGGGACTCCGGATCAAATCCTAAATAGTTCGAGTTCTGATTGAATTTTTCCCATAAGAAATAATGGAAAACCAATTCATTGGTTCTCGGCCACCCAAAATTACACCCCTGAATGTTTTTATTTGTTTTAGCATTTAAATACAAAATAAATAAGATAAAACAAGAAGAGCATTTTTTTTCTTAATGGCTTTCAAAACGATAAAGATCTTACATTACCTCTGTCCTGCCCCGATTGTCCGCTCCTTCCATGTGCCACACCCCCTTGTTAACCTTGTGTGGCATCCCCATGTGATAAGCTGTTTCTGGTTGTTGTCGTTAGTCCTCTATATTAAGTCCGTGTTTCAGTTTGTTTTCCCAGTCTGGTCATTGGATGCGTTCGACTTGCTTACAGTGCTGGCTTAAAGCAACCCATTCGGATCCTGACGCAATGCATTACGGTTAGATGCATTGCGACCTCTCACCCGGTTGCACAAACTGGAACCGCCTCCGTGACGACACACCTTTGCCCTAATTGGCTGAAGAGTTTAGTTACACGCATGACGTTTGTATCCCAGGCAGTTCCGATGCGTAATCTGCTATTTCTCCCGAATATCATGTAATGCAGTGAGGTTTTCAGCTAATTAACTTGGTAAAATAAAGTTTAAATAAATTACATAGATGCTCTAATAGTACAGGTAAGTTAGTGGCTTATTTATTGTTAGTCACTGTAATGATGCGCTGCCTTATTTGGTTAATGATCCAGTCTGTGAAGAAGGCATTCAAGTAAGAATTGCATTGTAGTATTTCCTGACGAATACAATTTATATTAGGTCAGCATTCACGGTTCGACTACTGATATTCAGATTGAGTTCTAGGTCAAACTGGCTTGTTTGACTTTCAAGAAATTCGATTTCTAGTGAGTTTGAGAACTAAGGTACCATTGTATCTAAATATTTGTATTTAAATGCTGTACTTAAACACTTTCTTTCTATTACTGATCCTGAAAAAGTGCACCATGAAAACATAATGCTGGACCAAGTTACTACTCAAATATTATTTAAAAATGGCACAGGGTTTACACAATACTTGAACATAGAAAAGACAACTTTAAATTACATGAAGACTATCTGTGCCTCTAAAAATACACAACAAAATACAGTTATTCAGTACCAGTAAAAAGTTTGGACACAACTAACCACAGAAAGGTTTACTTTTACTGGTCTCTACATTTTTGAGAAATTAAATGATAAACTATAAAATAACTTACAATGGATTGGGTACTGATCAAAAAAGTATTTAAAAAATTATTTTTTTTGGGGGGGGGGCAGCTCTGTGGGTTTGGACTCAGAAGGTTGCTGGATCACATCCCTGAGTCAGCAGAGTGATCCCACTACTGGTCCCTCGAGCAAAGCCCTTAACCCTAACTGCTCCAGGGACTGGCTGACCCTACTGTCTCTTCTAAGCCAGTTTCATTGGGTGGCCCCCAGGAATGCCTTTCCAGCTGTCCTGAAGGAGGTCCCACATGCTGAGCACTCATTGGCTGCTTTTCCTTCACTCACTGGCCAAACTCCTCCAAAACCATCTCTGATATGTTTAGGTCAGGTGGCCAGGCCACGTGATGTGACAGTGTATCACTCTACTTTGTAGGAGGCTTGGTGTGTCCAAATAAGCTTGGACACCAGACAGATAAAGTGATGTCAGAATTTACTGCTTGGTAGAAACTACCTGAAATTTCCAACAAAAAATAACCTCTGTTTTGGGGATTCCACTCCCACCCTTTCTTCAAAGTAAAAACACGGCCATTATAAAAACCAAAAATATTTGTACCTTTCTTTACAAATATTTGTTTTCAAGGTGCAAAAAAAAAAACAGTTTTTAAAGTTCTCAGGGTGAAATGGGTTACCTTTCATGTGAGCCATATCTGCTATACGTACAGACCATGAGGAAAGGCATTACACTTTATTCAAGGTAACCCTAAAATAGATCAACTTTTTCTGAAAAGTTATTGTGAAAAGGGCAAACAGCTTATGGAAATGATATATTGAAAAAAAACTGCAGGACGAAAAAAAAATCCTGCTACTCGTCTGCATCTATGCGAATGTAAATATCTAAAAGCGCATTTCGAAATGATTAGTGAAGCGATTCCAGATTCTATTGTCCTGCATCTATATTCCGTGATTATCCTTTTAATCCTGAAATCGCGATGATTAACGATGCCAGGGTCGTCAAATGAGACACACATGACTTTTTATGAGAATTACGACCTACGGAATGTCACGCATTATAAAAGGGGACCACGCATTCCTCCATCCATTCCTCCATCTTCCAACCATTTATCCTAAAACTGGGTCACAGGGGAGACAAAACATAAAGTAATAGATTGAAATAAGAACATATTTTTGTAAGAACTATAATAAATACTTAATAAAGAATATTATTAATAATGGATATATTATAAATATTATATAAAATAGTAAAATTGAATTGTGACAATGAAGCAGAGAAAGACGTTACAGAAAAAAAGAGCAGACCTTGACATTGACGATGGTAGGGAGTGGGATACCATCCTTTATGTCTTTGGTCTTCTCATTGAAGTCTTTACAGAACTGACCAATGGGGATTCCTCTCTGTCAGCAGTCACAGGCACATAGGGAAGACACAAAGAGGCTGCATTATTTTACAGTACATCTTGCACATCAAAGCTCAGGATTCCTTGGGAAAAGTATCCCGTTCCAACATAACAGCCTGCGAGCTGTGCGTAGGGGTGTGTTAGCATGAGAAAGCGTGACAGAAACCCTGCGCGAAACGCCACCAGAGCAAAAGCCCCGAGCCGCTGGACCCAGATATAAACAAGTTTTCATGTTTCTCTGGCAGCCAGACAGAGTGGGGAGGAAACAAACTGATAGGTGAGATGAAATCAGTGCAGCACACAATTTCTGTCATGTCTGTCAGGAACACATTTCTCGAAGCCCCACGCAGGGGGCTCGGGCGAATCAACAGCGCAATTATTTTAAATTAAAGGATGTTTTTTTCGGGAAGATGAGTGCCTGACTAAAAACCCACATATCTGACCCGAGGGGGAAAAAGGAATTCATTAAAGAATTAATAATGTTCAGTTTTAGAGATGTGAAATGTGGACTCAAATAGAAATTATTTTACAAATGCGGTGAACTGCCCACATGGGTATTAATTCTCATGAAATATTCTGATGAAGGCTAGCGATGACAGAAGACTGAATACTGCAATAAAATCTTCCAGCCAAGAACAATTCCTAAAATTTATGCATTTTAAAAAATGTTAGTTTATTTAAATCAGCTTTGTCACAGTCCCACGGATGCCATGGAGCAGCATGTCATCGATCATGGAGAGTTCTGCGACGGCAGAACGTAATGGTGTTGTTCAGTGGCACAGAGACAATAAAGATGGCCAGAGGTTTTTCATTTGACCAGCAGAGATTTGTGCCCTTTAATGTTATTGGGCATCCTTGAGGAGAACGTCCTCCTTTGTATGCCACTGTAACACCCACAGAAATTCTTCACAATTGATGCAATTTTCTCCTCAGTCTTTTCAGGAGTAGAACAATTTTTTAAAAGATACTTTACATTCCACAGTTTAAATTTCACATTACATCCATTTCTTGGGGAAAATCCTTCTAGGTAAACTGGGTTTCACAAATCATTGAGCTGGGCATAAATAAAAGACTCAACAAAAGGAAAAAAAAGAAACATTAAAACAGACAGTGGCAAAGTCTGCGCCAAATAGGCAGGATGAAGATACCAGTTGACACATACAGACAGAGACACACGCTAAGAGCTACTCAGAGTGGTGGAGCAGACCCACTGGGAGACAAAAGAGAGGAGCAGGGGGAGAGTCAGACTGAACGATGAGCCACATAAAGGTCTGCAGTGGGAATACAGTGAGGCGTGTAGCTTTAATGTCCACTTATGAGGCTGCCTGACACATTTCAGTATGAAAATAAGTGACAGCCAGGACACCAATGACTGATGACAGCTTTGCAAGCTAACAGCCCAGGTGAGAGGGACAAAATCAAATGGGCAATTAAACTTGTACGCAGCATATAACCCAGTGAACATCTCAGCCAGAGGCCTGCTCTTCTATTCCCCTTCCTCATGCTCCGTCCATCTTCTGTCTGCTTCACACATTAGTGTATCTCTGCATTGGCTTTTTGGCTTCAGTAATTCCTTTAACAAGAGTGAGCCTTTTTTTAAATTAAAAAGAAGAAGAAAAACCCTTAAGCAAGAAGAAAAAGACAGAGGAAGCGGGTAAAAGAGCTGTGATGTGGGTTAGGACTGGAAGAAGTATCCATACTGTAAGAGAGGAGATTCGACTGGATTAAAAGACAATGAGGACAAAAAAATGAGAATATATTTCCCATTAGCCAAACAGGAATACTGTTAATGTATGAACGTGTGTCTCTGGGACACTGAGCCTTGGGGTAGGATGTAGGATTAATTACCCCTGGCACACAAGGACATGGGATTAATTGCCCTGGCAGGCTACAGTTGGCAGGGGCACTGGGGGGAAGGACACAAGGTTAATTAAACTCTCCAGTGTGAAACACTCTCATTAATTACCTTCATTACATTCTTAATTTAATCATCTTTGTTGACTGTTTTATCACATTCGTCCCCATCGTGGTGTCACACAGTTTACTTGTCGCCTTTACCCTTTTGAGGTAACCAGTAGGCTTCACCCGGGAAAGAGCGCACACAGACCGAGGGCTACCCATGCCGGAAGGCTGAACCTTCAATCACGTCATCCTCTGCTCCCCCTTGGGGGGCGACACTGCCCGCAGGGCAGCTAGTACCTTCAGGACCAGGGTTAACAGAGTCCAGATTCCCATCCAGGCAAAGCTTCAGCTCGCTTTACTGAGTTCAGAGGAGGAACCAGATGAAGACCCTCATGAGGGGTCTGATCAAGATCAGATGGAATCAACCCTTGCTTGATGACCAGCATTTTATCATCCTGCATAGTTATGCTCATATTTTAATCATGAACACATTTGATACACAGTTAATCTTATTCTGTGAATCAAATGAAATGCTTAATATTATTGAAAAGCAAACTTCTGTTACGATTTGCCTTTAATTGAATCTTCAACAGCTGTCTGTCTACCTCTCTACCTTCCCTTTACACCACTTATACATTTGAGAGCCTTTTTTTTTGTAATGAACCAGACAGAGATAGGCCCTCCGTATGGCATTTGCTTAAGAGCCAGTCTTTGACTGGCCGCTCCTTCTCCAAACCTTCCGTGCTGCCTACAGTTCAGCGGCTCGGTTCAAAATGACGACTGCATCCCTGCGTGTCTCTGAATCATCCTTGGTCTGTGAGAGTGAGCCTGGTGCAAAGTGACCTTCATCTAGGACAAAAGCAAGAGCGATGAATACGGAGGAGGTCAGAATTCCTGCACAAATCAGTGAAACAAAGAACAGATTATCAAAATATTACCTCCCCCCTTTTGCTGAGGTCAGATGATGGATAACAAATGATATGACTTGGATTCTGGATTTAACTGCATTGTTATGGTGGCATGTAATGCATGATATCCTCTAAACTTCCCATTTCCCATAATCCACATCTACACCCTGCACAGCACCATCAATACTAATCTTAATTTACAATTTAATTCTCCAGTGGTTATAAAATGACTTAATTTAAAATGACGTTTGCTATTAAACCAACGTACTCTTTTTAATTTGAAAAGATATGATACATATATAAAGTGAATATCAATTTAACTCTAAAAAAATATTTTTCCGATCACAAATTAATTTCCATACTGATAAACATCAACGATGAAGCACTGTTATTAATTATAATATTAAAATCGGGATTAACTGCTATAATAAATTCCTAAGATCTCAAGCTTTTGTTCATAAGAGCGAACATTTCCCCGAGGTCTGCATCTTCATACAACATCCTTTTACCACCATAAAAATTACCACTGTAATTACCATTGTAAGTGTGAAAACAGTCATAGCTTCTGAATATTCAAGCGCAGCGGACTGCGCCTGAAAGTTAGAGGAGGGGGGGAGGAAGGAGGGAGGGAAAGAGTCATTTAAGGAGAAAGAAAGGAAGAAAGGGGCGAGCGTGCTAGCACGTACCCTGCCTACAAATTAACACTGCAATCATAAAGTCAAGCCGGCGACGCCCCGCCACCCTCGCCGGCTTTCCTGCGTTGTGTCGCGACCCGTGATTTTAGCGGGGGTCTCCGCGACGAGCATCCCCACCCCCGTTAATTATTCAGGGGCAAACATTGCTTCGCTCCTCCGCCCCCCGCCCCCAACTAAGCACCTCACAGCCCGGCCGATGAGCTCCATCTCCGGCCAGACAGAAAACCAGTTTTTACTACAGCGGGGATGAACCCAGGAGCGGGCATCTGTGCAGCGGAATTAGGCAACATTTCTTAATACTAAATGCAACCGAGGCGGACGAGAGAAACAACAATCTTGATTTTGAGGACTCGTTTTAAGATTTTATCGCTAAATACGGAATACGGAGATCTTTTGATCCAAGCAAGTCGCTATTAAAAACATATGGTTTTCTTTTCAACAAAACTGTGCTGTGTTTCACTGCAACGACGGTGATTTTTTATACTACAGCTGTACATAAAGCACGGCACATGCGTGAGAGGAATACAAGGGACGATTTGAGCTTTCAGAAAGAATTTGTACATGATCAGTAGTGACTGGACGCTGGCATCTTCATGTGCATTACGGACTGTGTCTGAAAACGGCATCCAGCGAGTCAGTGGGAGACATAACGCATGGTAACTATACTTTCACGCACGGGATAATTAAATAATTGCATCAAAAGTTGGCGGGAAACCTCATCCCGCAAATTCCATTAAAATAGCTAATGTGCTTTGTAATAATTTGCGCGATAGTGGTGAAAACGATTGCACGTAAAAAAAATGCCTAACAAAGAAAAAAGTCACCAAAGTGCCTGTAGATGCACACGTGCGTCGATGGCAATAAGTTACAAGCTAAATCATTTATATAAAACAACTATTTGTAACTTGCGTGTTACCTACCTTCAGTTGCCTGGAGCGAATCGCTGCACCTGTATATCAGCAGGTAGCAACAAATACCAATATGTCAATATGCCATTTTCAATAAGAGATCGATTCTCCAACTGTAGCAGGGACAGTAAGAGAATTTTCTGCATTAAAACATATTTGCATCTGAACCTTTAATATTTCTTGCTATTTGCATTGTACTGCATCTTTATTTAGGGAATAAAAAAAAAAACTTGTTGATGGAAATGTGTTTACAGTGGAATCACAGTCACGGGTAATTTACCTTTATTGTTGCCCTCAGTGCTGGCAACAGCTGTTTATATATATTTATATTTATATAGCTTACCCGTGGGTATTGGGAAATACTTTTATTTTCTCAGAAATTCATTTGCTTAGCATGTGGATATATTAATGGCACCCAGCTGCTATGCTAGACTTTTATGATTTCCCAGGCGGCAAGTCATGGAGTGTCAGTGAGCACAGAGTAACTCTGGCTACACACAGGCTTACTGTACTTAACGCTCTGAATTAAACATACTGGGAGTCGAACCCCAGGCTTGGGGCTAATGAGAGAGATGCACGGGTAAGGCAGCGGCGTAAGTAAACACCCAAACTTAAAAGCAGAAAAGTGAATCGCCTCTAATTGCATTGCAACTGCTGTGGACACTAATACCAGATTAAGCAGGGCTCATCCATTCCTCACATCATGCAGTGCATTTCATTTTCACGCCGGTAATCCGCAACAGTGAGCAGCTGATGGTTTAGAGTGACTGATGTGAGGCCATAAATAATAAGGCACTATAATTCTCGGGTGCTTCTCTAACACTCTGTACACCTGAAACAGGGGTGCCGTTACAATTCTAAATGCATCCCTTACGTATAAGTGACCTGAGATTGCACAATATTTCCTCAAATTTAAGATCCATCTCTCTGTCACCCTTAATCCCTCCCGTTTTATCTCTCCCTCTCTCCTCATTCTTCTCTCGTGTGAGAAACATTGCCATCATGCCTTAGTACATCATTGTGTTGCCTTCAAGCACAAACACGCCCCACGCGATTTACTTGCACAAACGCACACTTGTAAACAGAGCAGCGTCTCAGCCTTCGCTCACCCAAATCACAAACTCCCAAGCCTAGTTTAAATTACATTGATGCCTTTCTCGATTATCAATTAGAATGTGCTTGTGATTGTATTCTTATAGAGCAATGATTACAGACCGCTGACACTCCCACAGTGCAGCTGGGACAGGGCTTGACAAAACTCGCAGTAAACAATGGGCTCTCAATTTCAAACGTGATAAGAGGGAGCGGCCTCAATTTTATCACCGCGCAAGCAATCATTTTCCTTGACGATCAATAGGGAGGTTTTGAACCGTCTGCTGCTGAAAAACTGTCTTGAGGTAGCACTTGGAAATGAATAAAATATCCGTCAGCAGAAAGGTGATCTTTTTCTCCTTTGAATTCAAATGGCAAACACCCACATGCAAAGACATACCATCAAAACAAGTAATTAAAACAAAGATATTTAACTGGAGACATTAACTAGAACCACCATTCCATGATATATCAGGATAAAAGAGGTTTTCCCAGGTTGCTTGGTTGCAGTTACTCATCGTTAAACCGTTAATTGTACAAGATCTGGTCTCGAAGATTCACAAAAGAGAACGTGCGAGACATTCCCAGCGATAAGTTAAATTAAAAATAGGGTGGCGGCAGATTCTACTCAGTGTCAAAAGAAGAGAAAGTCATTTTACTTGAGCGAGACCATGGAAACAGCGATAATAGAGAATAATAAACTGACTGAAAGCAGAGACAAAAGATGAGAGCCCCCCTTGCTGAGCCGCTGAGCCTACACATCATACTTCAACAACCCTAAGGAAAGCTGGACTGAGCTCTTTACACAGAGTTAATACTTTACTTTGCCACGTGAAAACCACTGATCGACGGTTTTCTGCCTTTTTATGGAAACGACCCAGATCTGTATGCTAACTGTGCCGTTCACTTTTGTGGTGGGACGGACGACACAGCAGGTCTGTGGGTGGGGGGGGGGGGTACTGACTCATATCTGGCATTACCATTTGCCCATGTCTGGTCGGCTTACTCTGTGTTTACCTGTTTCTCATGACAATTTCAAAGACTGGCCGGTCGATCCATGACTTGATTCACCATTTAATCTCTCGAAGGCTTTTACCGGGGAAGTCTCTCTCTCCCTGTCTTTTCAGGCATGGTACCCCCACCCCAGGTGTGCGTCTCGACCCTGGTGACGGTGAGCACGATGATGGTGGTGGACCTCTATCTGCTGGAGCAGAGCATGATGGGAGCCCAGTGGAAGGCCGGCCCGGGGCTGTGGCCGTCGGCGGCCGTGCTGCTGGGAGATCTCTGCTTCCTGGTGGCGCTGCGCTTCATCTCGGTGGGCGTGGCCTCGGAGGCCAGGTCGCCCCGCCGCGCCTTCGCCAATGCCCTCTGGTTCCTCTTCCTGTCTCTGCTGCAGCTGAAGCTTTTCTTCGTCTGCCAGAACTACCGGCAGGAGCGCCGACCGCCGGACCCCCTGGCGCGCAAGACGCTGACGCTCCTGCTCTCGGTGTGCCTGCCGTCGCTCTTCCTGGTGCTGACGGGCGCTGAGCACGTGACCCCGCTGCGCAGGAAGCAGGAGGCGCGCGGCCGGCTGCTCTGGGTGGTGGTGGACCTGCTGGACGTGCTGGACCTGCAGGCGGGTCTGTGGGAGGCGCACGGCGAGGCGCGGGCTCCTCTCTGGCTCGAGGGGCTGCTCTTCTTCTACTGCTACGTGCTGCTGCTGCTGCTGCCCTGCGTCTCGCTTACCGAGCTGGGGGCCCCCGCTCCGAGCCCCGCCGCTCCGACCCCCGCCGCTCCGGCCTTGGGGGAGCGCTGCTCGCGGAGGGGCGCCGTCTACCCCTGGCTGAGCCTCGTCACGGTCAACGTCCTGACGCTGTTCCTGCGCGGCGCCGGCATGCTATGGTATCGCGACCCGCGCGTCTCCACCGTCTTCCTGGGCAAGAACCTCCTAGCGATGGCCGTCAAACTGAGCTCGGCCTGGGAGCGGCACAGGCAGAGGGCGGGCGCGTCGCGGGCCCCCGGGGCCGGCAGCAGGAGCCCCGTCGTGGAGGCGGTACCTCAGCGGCAGGAAAACCGCGGCGACGTCCTGCCGCTGGCAGGCGCGGCCTCCTCACTGCGGTGTAACTCACTGTCACGGGCACACGGGCACACAGCCTCCCTTCCCCGAACAAACCTGGACCCCATGGAGAACTCTCTGGGGACCTCCTTTATTTCCCATGAGCTGTAGGCACCACCCCCCCCCCCCCTCTTCAGGAAAGTGCTATATTAGCCCACGTTTTGTCCCTGGGGCTGACTTGTTTACTCTGAAAAACCGACCATTGGAGGCCGTCATTGTGCGGTGGCCCGGCGTAATGCCCGATTAAGGGCACGGGGCGGCCACTTGTCCCCCACGGGCACCCGGACCACGCCGCCAGGTGAAGGATGCCCACGTCTGCCGGGCCACCCAGCCGTGAGTCACGCCGGCTTCATAAAACACCGATGTCGGACTGGCTTTAAACAATATCTCCTTTGTGCCGTGGCCTTGGCAGAGCGTAACTAATGATTTGCGACCAAACGGCTGAGGAAAAAGGGGAAAAAAAGAATGGGACTTGAAAGTCAGAGAGACTGATGGTTTTCTAAATATTACCTGTGCCTCTGGAATGCAGAGATATAGAGGGGCAGAGTAACATTTCAGTAGGTTTGAGATGCGTGTTCTTTCTGAGCAGAGCTGTGTTATCCACATTCAGATCCTCCTGGCCAGTGTGCAAGTGCTCCCGTCCCCCCTCCCCCCCCAGAACACCTCAAGAGAGACAACGGCGACGGAGACTGACTCACCTATCGACAATAAACT
>JAABNY020000002.1:24285851-24304541 GCA_015164015.2 Brevimyrus niger | reverse complement strand
CTGCGATAGGCTGGCCCCCTGTCCAGGGTTGTTCCCTGCCTTGTGCCCGTTGCTTCCGGGATAGGCTCTGGACCCCCTGCGACCCAGTGGGATAAGCGGTTTGGAAAATGGATGGATGGATAGATAACATATGTAAAATCAACAAACTAAATTCATAATAAGCATCAGAAAAATATCTTGTTTGGAATGACTGATGATAATTTAATTGTAGAAACAAGAAATGTTGGAAATGAATGTCTGTGTGCACATTGGAGTTCCCTTTGATATGGAACTGTGCCCGTGTCCTGAATATTTACCAGTCATCTTCCAACCTGCTTGTCCTACTGGGTCATAGGGGGTCCAGAGCCTATCCTGGAAGCAATGGGCATGAGGTAGGGAATAACTCTGGATGGGGAGCCAGCCCATCACAGGGCACACTCACACACCAGTCACTCACACATGCACACCAATAGGCAATTTAGTAACTCCAATTAGCCTCAGCATGTCTTTGGACTGTGGGGGGGAAACCAGAGTACCCAGAGGAAACCCCACGATGGCACAGGGAGAACATGCAAACTCCACACACATGTAACCCAGGCAGAAATTTGAACCCAGGTCCCAGAGGTGTGAAGTAACCACTGCACCACCATGCCACCCCATGGAATGTTTACCTCTGCTATTTATTTGATCTCACATAATATTTTTTATTCTATTAACATTCAGCTAATTTCAATACTGTTGCCAGCTCCCCATGATTAAGTTATTTTATGTATGTCTCTCCAATTTGATTAACTAACAGAAAGGCGTGAGTAGACTGAACAATCAAGAATCAATATTTTTCATCACCCAGCAACCTGGTTGGTGGTATTTGGATATGATCCAATGCAATGCAAAGACAAGGCCTGTGACCAAATGCATTCCCCAATGATCTGCCAAGAAAGAATAGTGACAAAAAAAAAACACTAGCACAAAATTAACATGGTAATTTTGCAGACAATGTTACGTTGTTCATAACAGTGAGAGTACCATACTGGTATGTTAAATAGACATGTCTTCATATCGCACTATGCAAGATAAATTCATATAAGCTATTATCTTATGCAAGTTAAATTCATATAAGCTACATTTGAACTTATTTTAGGGCCTGGACTGTACTTCTGGCATACAAGCACAAAGCTTCACCACCAAAATTTATCATGGGTATGTATACCTGCTGGGGCAATTTGTAATCCCAGTCTGTACCCAGACCATACAAGTGCCCTGCTTTCCAACAAATAGACAGATATTGATACACGATTATTGCATAACATATAGCGGTGGAGATAAATAGGTGGTCAATATGAGAATGAGTACAGAAATTATTGCATTAAAAAGATAAACAAACAGACGGATATTGATGAGATTATTGCACATGTGCCCTGTGTGACTGACAGGTTGTGCAGTCTGATGGCCCTCATAATGATTTCCTGAGGCGCTGACTGGAGCAGTTAATGTTGAGAAATCTGCGGCTGAATCTGCCCTTCTGTCCACCTACAGCGCTGTGAAGCGGGTGAGCGGCATTCTCCATAACTGACTGAAGTCTGGACAGCATCCTCCTCTCTGCCATACTGTTGATAGAGTAGTTCCTGCCCAAGCCCAGCCTTCCTGATCAGCTTGTTGAGTTTGTTGGTATCCACGACCTTCACTTTGCTGCCCCAGCATGCAACGGTGTGGAAAAGCTTTTCCCAACACGGCCCTCTGGATCCCACAGACGGGCCACATTTTTACTCTCTCCCAGGGACATCCCCAAGGACCAGACTGCTGTAAAGGTAGTAAATATTCCTATTACTAGGGGTCAACACAATGGCGCATTCAGACGTATGTTTTGATCAAAATGCACCGTTTACCATGGGCATGTGTTATTTATTTGATGTCTTTATAGCAAATCAAAGTACCACAAATTACAGCGTACAACCATCCATAAAAGTGTCTAAAACCATATTTATATTTGCTTCCTAAAATTTAACAACTCAATTAAATATGAAGAGTTATTTTCCCTAACAATAGCTTCTATTACTTTACACTGTATACCACATTATTATTTTTTTGTTTAGAAATATCTTGGAATTAATGTCCAAGAAATTACTTATTATAATCTCTTGTACAGTATAACACTACAATTATAGAGTTGATCTATTAAGCACAGTTTGTAGAATTAAAGCTAGTCTTCTTAAGTTCTTAGCATCAGCTTTGTCTCTGACCTGTGCCACATTCTCTGGCTGATATTCTTGGTGGTCAGATGAGACCAACGTCAAAATATAATACCTGAAATCATTTAGCTAATCTTATCTGTTGGTTATGTTGCGAATATTAGCAGAGCTTATAGATAAATTGTATGACTTTATACCTATTCTCTGGCCGTTTTCTGGAAATACATGCAGACCCATTTTTTCTCCTTTGTCCCCTGTCTGCATCATGCTTGTGGGTTGAAGGCTGGGAGAGTGAAATTGAGACCCCGTTTACTCTTGGTAAATGCATTTTTGGGCGATCAGATCACAAGTGGACAGCGCTAAGTACAAGTGCAAATGGCCACTAAGACACATTGAGATCTGATCACTCAAACCACTTGCCGAGGTGGTCTGAGATGCATTTGACTGCATATCTTTTGTAGGGTAAATGCTAATGCTTCTTGATGCTGACAAGGACATCAGAATAACTATCTGTGGGGCCGTTTGACCTTTTAGCGGATGTGACGTTGGCAGTAATGATCTGAACACAGGTGGTCAGCTGGACATCTTGGAGATGCATGATAGACTCAGGTTTAAATGCCAATGTGTCTTGGCTGTCTACTTACTGTATGTTAAGACACATTTTAAAACCAAGTGTAAACTGGGCCTGGGATATCCTCTCCCTCATTGTACTGCTTTGCGAGTAAATAATGGCACCGTTTAAAGATAAATGCCTTGGTTGTAAACCGTGCCAGCTATCGGATTAGTTTGAGTAATGCGGAACTCTTTTTTTCTCCCCTCTCTCTGGCCTCAGTTTTTTTTGCAGCCTGAGAGTCTGTAATTGTCTTGGTGGTAAACAAATAGGTGAGAGTGACATTGAGATAACTCAATCTGGATTGTTTTGTTCATCTTATGTAATGGCTGTGTTGAAACAAGTGTGAAGAGTATGAAGTTTGAACACAAATGCAATGGTTAAAAGCATAGTCTGTATTGGTTTAGTGTGAATAACCGTCTAACCTTTTTCCTCCTTTGTCTCTGGCCTGAATCGCATTTGTTGGCTACGAATCTGTGATCCTTTCTGCGGTCAAAGGTCAGGTGAGACTGACCCCGAGGTATCACATCCAAAATCTGACTCATCTTTTAAAGTAGTTGTGTTGGGCAGAAAGTGACGATTGGCAGAGTTTATAAAGAAATGCCTTAGTCACAATGGGTGTCAGGATTTTGTGAGTCATAGCAAAACATTTTTTTCAGTTGCTGGCTGGGAGTCTGTCATTGTCTTGGTGATTGAGGAAAAGGTGAAACGTAATAGGTGATATACCAGTTGTTTTGGCTCATCTTGTCTAATGATGCTGGCCAACCCAGTGCTCTGACCCAAAAACTTGTTCTCTGTATGTGTCTGGGATTTTGTCCATCCTATCTTGGCATCTATGAAAGACACAATTTCCCACTTGGATGAATACAACCTAAAATATATCCATAACAACTAACACTAACCGTTCCAGGAAAGTGGTCGTCAACCAATTTGTACGCTAACCAAGGCAATTTTCCCCATAATAAAGCACTGAAATTCCATTAAAATAAGCCTACCAAATAATAATTTTTGTTAATTCATTTTCTGGTTCTCATTGTAAATACTTTAAAGAAAAACACAATATACTGTGGCAATGGGCAGACTGATGCATTGCGGGAGCAGAGAGGCATGGAGACTTGTTTGCTGGGGAAATCACACTCTTTATTAACAGTCCTTAACCCTTGTATTGTTCTTAATGTTAATGGTTGCGTTTCTCTATTGTCGCATGTGTGTTTCCGTGTCTTGTGTGTACCAGTCCAATCCTCATGTGTATTTAGCGTGTGTAAATCTTCCACCATGTGTGCATCTTGCATTTCAGTGTCTGACAACCTTGTGTTTTCTGTCTGTGTATTTGGGTTCAGTGCTCGTTAGGTACCTGTTGTGGTCCTTCTATTTACAATTGCACGCAGGGCATGCTGGGACATGCGGCCAGTCGGTGCTACACTAGTATATAAAAGGAATCTGGTCGAGGAATCTATTCGTGAACCAAATTTCGTACGCGAACCAATGCATTTTTTTCACAAAATTTTTGGTCGTGAACCAAATTGTTCGTAAGCCACAGCGTTCGTGAACCACAGGCACCACTGTATCTGTAATTGGCTTGCTGATAAACAAATGCTAAATGCTATTTTTGCTTTTCTCCTTTTGTCATAAAAACAAAAATCCTCTTCAAATATGTTTTGGTTAGTCATAACAGGTACCAATGTAGGCTTTCCATAAAAGAGAAGTGCCGCGAAGTGAACGTTCATAAAGCAGGGGACACCTGTATCATGGGATCATGCAGAGCTTGTTGAGTAAAAAAAAAAAAAAAAAAAAGCCGTTAGAGTGTCGTCAATCAAAAACTTCCTGCAACTGACTCATATCTTTACTGTAGGAATCCGCTCTTTTGACAATAGTGTGTTGGCGATTGTGGGATCATCATGAATGATATGACAATGAGGTTCTCAATTGGGGGTGACATGGTGGTTAGCTCTGTTGCCACAAACCTCTGAGACCAGCGTGTGAGTCTTCGCCATGGTTTTATGTTTGTGGAGTTTGCGTGTTTTCCCCATGTTGTGGTGGGGTTTCCTCTGGTGCTGAGGTTAATTGGAGTTACCAAATTGCCCATAGGTGTGAGTGAGTGGTGTGTGAGTGAACCCATCCTGGGTTGTTCCCTGCTTGGTTTCTGTTGCCTCCAGGACAGGCTCCAGAACCCCCATAACCTGCAATAAACTGCATGATGACCATTTTAGCATAATTGTTTCTCTTGGATATAAAATGTCACAACTTCCTGAAAAACACCATTATTTGTGTCCAAGCGCTGCTGAGCTGTACCAATCAGCTAATCCCTGGTGGAGAAAACCATTATAAATCACATGCAGACCTATAGGATCCTTATGTAGCAGGTGGGGTGAGACAAGTCCTCCTCAAAAGAGCATAAGAAGCTACAATTAAAAAAAAAGATTAAACAGAAAATATAATTATTGCAGTACAGGTGTAAATCTAACCAAAAATCAGGGTTTAAATACAGATGGAGCTCCTGATGTCCAAATAAGACATTGCAGGAGCACAGCCTTGCCAACTTTAACATTAACATTTTTCAAAGTGAACAGTTTCATGAAAGGTCAGATCTGCGCTAAAAACAATATTTTATCAATCAGCTTTAATGTTAATCCTCATTATTAGCTCTATACTGAATCATATGATGTTATGGGGGTAGTATGAAAGAACAAGAACATTACTTGTAACAATAAGCCATTGTGATGCAATTTAAAGTATCATTTACATTGTGTTTCATGATATGTACAATACACATATCAAAGAAAAATAACTTTGTGATATTTTTTAGTTAATTTTGTATTGCTTAGTAGTATGCAACACGCTGACACATGAACATATGGCATCTATAAGGCTGTGATCTTAAATACATGTGATAACTAACAAACTCATGTACAGAACGACTTTTTCAGCCCCCCGTGTTCCTAACATGGCTCCCCTCCTCTCTGAGTTAACCCTGCCTAAAATGTACTGGTCACCTTTCTGTATCTATATTTTAGAAATATTTCATTATCATGGTTACCAGGCAGAGTAGTGGCTCTGAGGGTAGGGATCTGAGAAGCAATCGGATGGTTGCTGGTTTGAATCCTATGAATTCCAGCAGTGATCCTACTCTGTTGGGCCCTTGAGTAAGGCCCTTAACCTGCAATTGCTTCAATCTGGGTATGACGTCCAGCCCTGTAAGGAGGTCCTCCAACTTAAAGGGAAAAATTTGGGGGTTTGTGGCAGGATTGGCACTCCAGCCACTGGGAAAAACTCATTGCTGTTTTTTTAAAATGTCATTTGTAGAATAATTTCTTATATCCATCGATCAATCCATCCATCTCCTACCGCATTTCCGGGTCAAGTCGCAGGGGCAGCGGCACCAGAGAGGTGACATTCCATGTCCCTAGAGCTAGCTTCTGCAGCTGAGGATCGGACCGCCAAGGTCCCCGCCCTCGGCCACTGCCCAGCTCACTTTGCACCCGACCCCTATGGCCCCTCCTATGGGTGGTGAGCCCATTGGAGGGGGGACCCACGTGCCTTGTTCGGGCTGTGCCCGGCCAGGCCCCATGGGTGCAGGCCTGGCCACCACTCGGCATCGAGCCCCACCCCCAGGCCTGTCTCCAGGGGGGGGGGGCTGGAGCGTCTGGGTGAGGGAAAATTGGTATCCATGCTATTTCTCATTATGAGGGGTCTTTTGAGCCGCATTTCGTCTTGTTCCTCACCCAGGACCTGTTTGCCTTGGGTGCCCCTACCAGGGGCATAAAGCCCGGACAACTTAGCACCTGGGATCATTGGAACACACAAACCCCTTCCAGCACGATAAGGTGTGGGCTCCAGAAGAGGAATCATTTCATCAAAATTGTAAGAAATATTGTTTAAGTAACTCTGGTCATGCAAGATTAAGCGCGACTGCTTTGTTGCATTACATGTTACCACAAATCACTATTAATCTTTTATACCTCCTATATCTGCAAATGGCTCTTTTGTACCCTTTATTATGGATGTGTAAAATTAGGGACATATACATTAATGGTGCATTTGCAACATTTCAGCAGCTTCAGAATAGTCATAGGCTGCCTAAGAATGATTTGCGCAAAACTCTCCAGCAAATGGACTAAGTTAGCAGTCACCTTCATAATTTTGAAATTTCTGGGCCAGATAAAGTGGACACTCGAATGGAACTGTGTACTGGTGACATATAATTTCTTATGTGTATACTTCACTGCAGAATATAGGACAACTAAACATATCATTTTAAAGAATGGGAGAAGGAACTAGGGATGGTGATATGGTTGCATTACTCAGAGGTTAAGATACATTCTCCAGAGGTTTCACCAACATGTAACAAATGTAACCTGGTAGAAGTTGATTTACTTCACAGCCATGCTTCATGGCCACATGTACAGGAGTATCTGTATCTATTTACAGTTAATAAAAATATTTAACATCATAATAAACCTGGACCCCATCATTGTTATCCTTGGTTAATCATACTTCTACACAGCTGCAGCATTGCATTGTTCTGGAAAGAGAGTTTGTAAGTAGACACCAAGGCTTTAGGTGTATTCGCTGTCAGCTTTAAGCGATTAACTGCCTAACCTTTTATCCTCCTCTTTACCTGGCTTGTATCACATTTTCTGGCCGAGAGTTAGTGATCAGGGGCGGATCCTGGCAAGGGCAAGATGGGCAATTGCCCTGGACAGCATCTTCTGAGGCAGGGTCATCCTAGCAAGCGGCTGCTGTCACCCCCTCCCCACCATCCGCATTGCTCTCCATTCAGAACTTTGACATTTTACCATTGGCACTGTATTTTTTTTTTAATCACCCAGATCACTGTTTTCACAGCACCTAAGCTGATATTTGATAATGCATCTGAGAGAAAGTGTAATTCGTCTCCCGATCCTTGGCAGATAAGAGTGTGACCCTGAGACATCACACCCCAGGTCCTTCAGCTCATCAGTTGTGCTGGTCTGTCTTGGGAAGTCCGGCTGGGTTTTTAGAGGAAAACCTTGGTGTGGAAACAGTTTAGTTTCAGTAACTGCCAAACTGCTCCTCCTCTTTCTTGGCCTTGAGAGTCATCTAGGAGGTCAAAGTATTGGTGGGAGTGAAACTGAGATATCACAGTCCAAATAATTTGACTCATCGACTGACTATGTTGGAACAAGTGTGAAGATCGGCAGAGTTCATAAATAAATGCCACGGCTTTAAGCATGCTCTCTGTGCATTTTGGACAAATAACTGCAGAATCCCTCTTCCTCTTCTTTCTCTGGTCTACATTACTGGCTTCAAGTCTATGATCATCTTAGTGGTCAAAGATCAGGTGAAAGGGACACAGATATGTCAGCCCTTGTTCTTCAGCTCATGGGACAATTGTGGAGGTAAGGTTGGACACTTTAGGTGTATTCTCTGTCAGTTTTCTGGAAACAACTGGCAAAACTTTTTTCATTTTCTCTCTGGCCTGCATCACATTTGCTGACGGAGAGTCGGTGATCGTTTCTGAGATCAGGGATCAAGTGAGACTGACCTTGTTGAAGTATGATGCCCCAGTTCTTTTGACTGATTTTTTATAATGGCTCCTTTGGAACAAGTATAAAATTGGTCAGAATACAAAAACAAATGCCTTAGTAGGATTTGTAGCTTCTATTGGATTTCTTTAAGTAACTGGCAACCCTTTTTTCTATTTTCTCTCAAAGGGTTGGTGCTGATCTTTCCCTCGATGATCTGTTGAGGCTGACCTTGAGATATTATACCTCAAGTCTTTTGGCTCAGCTTTTAAATTCATGGTGTTGGTTTGTGACTGAAGACTGTTTATAAACAAATACCTTTGCTTTAACTGCCTTCTGTCAGTTTTGTGTAAGTACCTGTAACCTTTTCCTTCTCGGGACTGGATCAGATTTGCTGCTTGAGTCTGTCATGTGTGTTTTAGCATCCAAAATCACATTTCTTATGTCCTGTTGTGTGCATGTTCTGGGTATGTATTACCCTGACTCATATTTGTATCGTTTTACCCGCCTGGTACAATCATTTAGTCCAGTGGCCACATTATGTAAATCTTTGCATTGAATTGTGATATTTCTGTTCAGCAGCTATATAAAATTTTTGCTTCTTGGTGGTTTCTTGGCAGTGATTTGCAATTCCTGGCCCCGTTTAGTTCACACTAGAGCACTGGCCTCATAGCATTGGATTTTTGTGAATCTTGGGGCATTAAAAAAGTCAATTAAACTGGGAGTGAATAGCTGTGTAATATTTTAAAGCGATAATTTGCCATGTAGCCCTGGCTTAGAGTCAATCATTGAATTACATTGAAATGCTAGTGAATTGATCGAACACGGTGCAACCTCTGAGTAGAATCAATTAGACATGTTGAGAGGATGTCAATCAGTGTGCCAGTTTGTAGCTGTCCTGCAGTGCTAAACTGGTTTGGTAATACTTTGTATGAATATTATGTTTATAAGAATCTACGAACACATGCACAACACATCATAATGCATTAATAAAGCATTTTAAACAAGGTTATAAATATTTATAAAAAGGGACAGCACAATATACCCATGTTCATTATGTTTTATTAATGTGTTATGAAGCTCTCATGTATAATGCACTATAGATACCTTCGTAATGAAGTACAAAGCATCTTATATTGACCAGTCTAGAATTAATCAGAATAACCATAAAATACAAAGTAATCATATATGTCTATAAATAAGCACCTGAATTAGATTCTGAGTCAGATTTAATTTAATTTAATTTAATTTAATTTAATTTAATTTAATTTAATTTAATTTAATTATAGGTTTAAGTAATATTTATTTCAAGATTGTAAGGAGAGCACCACATATCAAAGTGGATTTGAATTTTCTATTGGTTTTAAGATATGATGGTAACTTGTTATGCATCATCTTACTAATTCACCAATAGAACCAAAGTTAATTGTCATCTAAACTGACCAGCAGTCACATTTCAGCATCTCCACATCACATCATATGAAGCAGAAAAAATAGGTTGGAAAAGATTAAAGGCTTGTGATATACAGAAGTGGTTCTATATGTTTTATATAACCTATATATATATAGTTTGTTTTTAGACCACAGGTGCTGTTACTACTTTTTTAAAATCTAACTTAAGGGGGGAGGGATTCCATTCTCCTCAACTATCTGAGTACCATTTAGCTTTGTCCTCACTAGTCTCTGGGATTACTCCAAAACAGCACAGCAAATTCCTCCATCATCATCCATAGAATTCCTACAGAGCAGCACAAAACATTTTTAATTAAATAGAATCTTTCATTTTTTCAAGTCTTTTGTCATATTATATAATTTCTCATGAAACAAAACAGCATTAACAATATTTAAACAATCAGTTGAAATCAGACTATAGTGAAAGAGTTCCAAGATCCAAGTGCAGAACATGCACATCTAGAGATTTGTAACTAGGAATGACAAAGTGCCGAAATGTAATTCAACAATCAAGGTCAAAACTAAAGCCAAGTTCAAAATCCAGTCCAGAACAATATGCGCACCAAGTCCAAATCACATTCAGCCAGCAGGGTCAGACAGCAGGCTCAATACTGAATGAAGGAAGTGTTCGATTCAAACATTAAAGGAATTAAGACGAACAGCCATGTATTGTACAGTCGGTCATACCCTTCATTGTTGCATAAGTTAGCAAGAAAAATATTTACACTGTTTTTTTTTATCTCCTTAAATATAAGTCAAACAGTATGAGGGTATGTAGCCTGATAGTGTTTTTTTGAATTTGCATTTTCACAGTCAGGTATTTAACTGAATTATCTATTGTGGCAGGAAAAACTGTTTTTTTCCCATCTGCTAGAGGTTAGTGGGCTCTTGGGTACCTATGACATCTCGCTATGAAAAGTAGATATCTCTTATTTAACAGTGCAGTCTTTGGACAGTTAGCCTACTATACACACACACACACACAAACACACACACACACACACACACACACACATATATATGGGCTGTGGGGTGCAGAGGAACAGAAACATACTTATTGTCTGAAGACTGCAGTTGGATGAACCAGATAAGCCTCTGTAACCATCCTCCGCGTCTTGTGAGGGATGTTGTGCTCTTCCTACTGCCGCGACAGTGACTATCCTTGGCTAAGCCACTATTCATGCAACTTAATTTAGGAATTTCACTCTTTATTGCTCTGTTTAATCACCGATAAATGCTTGACACACCCTGACTCTTGGGCATAAAGTAATATTATAAGTATTCATTGTAATAGGAGGTAAAACAGTGCATTCCATACATGTCTTAAATGCATAAAATACTTCCATTCATAAATAATACAGCCAGGCCTTTAGAGTAATATCACTCTTCCATGTTCCTGCTATTTTCTTTTAGTTTATTAGCTGGCCAAAGAGCTGTTTGGGAACAACACTGGGGTCATATTCTTGATTTTTCTATATGCTTACTATTCATAATTGAAAGAATATGTGAACCAAAGCAGATTTGCTCATTGTGTCTGGCTAATTAAATTTTTTTTTTACCATATACTGTAACATACTAGTATTTTTTTTTGCATACAGCGTATGAGCATACAGGTCCTACCTGTTTCCAATCAAAAGCTTGGAATTAGTTGCCAGATGAAGTTAGTTGCCAATATGCTCTTGTGAAAGGGGAAATTTCATTTTTCAGTTGTTCTGCAGTTCTGTCAGATGAATCTATTCCTTATGTATTTCACACTCTTGAAACATCCATTTTTCCAATGTAAGGCATTCAGTTTGCTGTCAGGGTTGCCTCAATTGCACTGATGGCTATTTCAGGAACTTAAGGTTGGGTCCAACAGTCTTTCACAAGCACCCAGTAAAAGATTAAAAGGAATTTATAGAATTACATGTACAGTACACAAAAGTTCCATGTCTTTAGCTTTTTCAAGGGACCCAGAACAGTTAGAGAAAACATTTGAAGAATGTGTCAGCCTCTTTCTTTTTCAGTCTGTAATAAACTGATAATGCTGCGGTAAATGTAAATTAAAAATAAGCTGTACAATAAATGAATGAAGTGCATGTGTGTGTGTGTGTGTGAATGTTGTGTGACTGTGCCCTGCAATGGGTTGGTGCCTCATCTTGGGCTGTTCTCCGTATAGCCTCTGGGATAGGATCCAGACCTCCTGCAACCCAGAATAGGTCGAGCAGCTTCAGAAAATGTATGGATGGACAAAATAAAGAAATTAATTTATTAATGTTCTATACGGACTGTCCTCAACTTACAACCTATGCAACTATCAATGATTTGCACATATGTACAACTTAGTATGCATTATGCACTGTAAAATAGCTACTATTAGCTACTATTGATTCTCAGACATGCAGGTCTAGAAGAACACTGGGCCTTATTCATGAATATCATAAGTTTTTCCTTAAATTTGTTCCTGAGAAAGCCCCTAAGAAGGTCCTAAGAAAACACTTTGTCAGATTCACAACATGTTCTTAAATTGCAGAATTGTTTACAAATGTGTTCTTGTCCTCATAAATTGAAATCGTGTGTCAATTCTTCTTAATTAGCATACTGAAGCATTAACCACTGACCAGTATCACTTTTCTCTTTTCTTTCAAAACAGTTTACAGTCAGCTGTCTCTCTATCTCTCTCAGAACAACCTCCATAATCCTAACCAATCTGGCTTCAAAGCAGCACATTCCACAGAGACTGCCCTATTGGCTGTCACTAAGAAGCTACATGAGAGGCCAAACTGTCATCTGTATTCATCCTCCTTGACCTTTCAGAAGCATTCGACACAGTCAACCACAAGACTCTCTTCTCCATCTTTATGAGTCTTGGAATTCGTGGCTCAGCATGTCAATGGTTTACTTCCTACCTAGAAGGTCAGTTATATCAAGTGACGTGGAAGGGATCCACATATGCTCCAGGCTGACTCTACACTGGTGTCCCTCAGGGCTCAGTTCTTGGTCCTCTTCTGTTCTTCCTCTATACTAGCTCTCTTGCTGAGGTCGTATCCTCGCATGGTTTCTCATATCGCGGCCATGCAGATGACACTCAACTAATCCTCTCTTTCCTCTCTCAGACACTCAAGTCTCCACTGCATTTGGGGTTGCAAATCAACCCCAGCAAAACTGAATTGCTATTCATCCCAAGCTATCCATCTCCACACTGGTTTCCTGTAGCTGCCCGCATCAGATTCAAAATACTGATGCTTGCCTTCAAAGCCAAAAATGGACCAGCACCCTCCTCCCTAAAAGAACTTACCCTGCATTGCACTACTCTCTCTGATCCTCCAGCACTGCTCGACTGGTCCCACAAGGCACAAGGAAAACTCTAGACTTGTAACTGTGCTGGCTGAGCAGTGCAAAATGAACTCGCCACTCGGAACTCAGCTGGTTATAATATGTAAATTAAAGAAAATATAATAATTTTATGAAGATCTAGGGAAGACATGGTGACAATTTACTATGAAAAGTATATGAAAAAATTAGGAAACCCAGTAAACTTTGACGTCGACATCCAATCTTGGACACTGAAGAAAACATACCATTTGACCGGAGACCAATTTAGATTAAACATCTGGGAACGACATATTCTGGTTGGTGTGGATTATCCCAGTTGATCTGCTCGCCAGAACTGATGATGTACACATTAATTCAGTTCTTTTAATGCAGAATAGTAGGACAAAGAAATGCTGAAGGACCACAAAGATCAGATAAGGGCCACAGACTAATGTGAAAAAAGGGGGGTTTGTTAAACAAGGAAAGAACCTCTGATAGTTCGGATACACTAGTCACACTATTTAACTTTCAAGTAGCTATATATATTCATTTATCCATATTTATATAAGTGTTCAGGTGAGAAGGGTAAAATAGGTGATACTATGTGAAACCTGGTTATGCTGGTGGCACACAAAACACTAAGATTGTCTAAGGACATACACAAACATAACCTATCTGTATATTGAGACTAGGAGTCATGAGTCAATATACAGGGTAAACAAAAGCCAAACTTAAAAGAAACTTTCTTTAGGGTGTTGGTCTGTTTGGTGAGTGCTATGCAAGGCAGGATGTCTGGGGAGGGGGGTTGCGTGTCCTTGAAGTCCACTCTGCTGTACGAAGGTCCCTAAATCTTTGGGCCATAAAAGGTGGGATGCTGGCCTCCCTTGTTATCTGTTGTGTGGGTGTGTGTATGTGTGGGATCACTAACTCCCCTTTTGTGCTGAGGCCAACGAGTACCTCTCGTATCAGGGTAGGCCTTGTTTCCGGCCACCTGGAATCTAAGCTCTGTCATATGTGCATGTGTGATCCTACAAGAGTGATAGTATTCTTAGCCAGGTTCTGTTGAACCAGTATCAGAATATTTTCACTGACGAGACTTCTAAGCACTTGCGTAAGTCGTGCTTAGACTTTGGCTAAAGGTGTCTGCCAAATGCCAGAAATGTAAATGTAAATGTAAATGTAAGCATAGGAAAAAGCCCTGCCAATCCCCTTAAAGGAAGTGAACAGCAAACCAGCTGTCATATTTAATAGCGTCAATAGTGGATATAAAAAACGCAAAATAAAGACACCTAGGATGCTATTACTAATTTTAATAATTTTATGATTCATAATATGTATTCTTTTTAAATAATTATGAAAAAATCATTGATTCATACATTTATAATTATTATGTGAAATTAGTAATGATAACACATTACTTGTAATTTAAATTCTATAATATTATACAACTGTTGAAACTGAAGAAAACACAATAAGTACTTATTTGCTACAAACATGTCAACACTCAAATGTGCATAACTCTCTTGATTGTGTGTAGATTATGTTCTTGCCAAAGAACAAGTCCCAAATAGGAAAAAGCAGAAGAATGTAAGAATTTTCATGAAAACTGCGCAAATGGGTTTTAATAAGAAATTTCCTCTTAAGAACAGTTGATGAACGAGGCCCACTGAGCTACAGAATAAGATCAATGATTTCTTTTATTCATGGTTTTCTGAAATGTTGCAGAACAGGCAGGTACTTCTAAATGCTGAACAGTTTGCAGATAGACAGGCGTTCTGTTGGCAGTTCAATTGCTAAGTCATGAATCTTAGTAGGAGATTAAGATTAACGTTCCTTCGTTCAGTACCGATCAATCATCCTACCTTCCATGTTTATTTTCCTCATAGGCCCTGTCCTCCCTCTTCCAGGAATTCAGGAAGTCTTTCACTGCAGTGGAGGAGGTTGAAAAAAACTGTAACCATGGTGATATTTTAAATAGTGTCGGCACAACTCAATGCTGTAGACAGTGGACATTTGAATGGCAGCTCCATGGTAGGAGGAAGACAGACTAGGAGAACAATACTTCTGCAAGTGCTCGAAAAGCATGTAATATAACAAGTCCGTTTCTAGGTTTCAGGAGTATTGACCATAATGTTCATCTTAATACTTTATGAGTACACAGTCTATTTTTCATATTCCTTTTTCCCCCTCAGTATGACTATGGGAGTTGGATGTTGAACAGTCTCTTCTGCCTCCAACAACCTCCGCCCATTTATGTCGCAGTGCACAGCATAAGCATCTCCTGGGTGCTGGCAGGAGGTCCTCAGATTTCGTATGTTTTTCTTTTCCCCCATCTGTATTCCAGTAATTTATCCTGGGTCATGGGTGCCAGGAGCACAGGGCTAAAGTATATCTCATAGGTGCTTAAAGGCCTACAAATATTTTCTCATACTATTTTCATTCTCATACCCCCAGCTCAGGAATTTTTTGGGGAAAGCTCTTCCTTCTAGGCAAATGTTATGGGGACCCCCCCCCCCCCCCCTTGGCAATTTGGCAATCAAAATTATGGGCGCACCCTTTGTTTTGGAATTGTGAGGAATTTAATTGGGGGGGGGGTTGTCCAGTATTTTATTTTTTCTTTCTCTCCTAAAGATCAAGTCTTCAAATCGCCCCTGGTATACCCTGGATGGGATGCCAGTCCGTCACAGGACACACACAAAACTGCATGCAGCAACAAGCACACAAACCCCCAACCCTGGAGGCTAAAGTGCTGCCTACCCACTGAGTCAAGCAGATGTTTTTTTCCCAGTAACAAACTTAAAATATTTATAGCTGCAGAGGACTGACAAACTGAGGCTTTGTAATTCAGAACTGTATCCGAGAAACTGTAATGGATGAAGTCATCATAGATAAATAGTAAATATATAAATATAGTAAATATATAAATAAGACGTACACACACAGAGTTTCCACCTCTGCCTGTCAATTTCAGGTTGCCCTGGGGGTTTACCCTGAGGCGATGAGGCTGCCCCTGCAGGCCGGTCACAGATCTGCAAGTGGAGCTGTGTCTAAATCGATAAAAGCTAAGAATGCCGTATCAGTACAGTACTGCCTTACGGTTACTAATGCCCCAAGGAGGTTACAAACAGTGTCGGTCGCATAAAGTCACCATGAATTGAATGGGGTTTTCATCTGCTGCAACATTTCCAAATAAGAAGCATCATATAATTAAACTGTGTTGGTCAGAATGTATGTTATTCTGCCTATTTTGGCTCTAAATTATGAGGTAAGCTGTGAATTAACCAAAACAAAGACAAAGAGAAGCTGAGCAAAGTGAACTTTGGGAAATAAATGGGAAGGTTCTTAGATATATATGTTACAAGATATCCTGTGTGGTGCAGTGGTTAGCACTGTTGCCTCACACCTCTGGGGCCTCTGGGGTTGCATGTGTGTGGAGTTTGCATGTTCTCCTGGTGTCGTCGTGGGGTTTCCTCGGGTACTCCGGTTTCCCCCCACAGTCCAAAGACATGCTGAGGCTAAATGGAATTGCTAAAATGCCCATAGGTGTGCTTGTGTGAGTGACTGGTGTGTGAGTGTGCCCTGCGATAGGCTGGCCCCCTGTCCAAGGTTGTTCCCTGCCTCGTGCCCGATGCTTCCGGGATAGGCTCCAGACCCCCCGCGACTCAGTAGGATAAGCGGTTTGGAAAATGGATGGATGGATGATATTCTGTTTAAACAAAGTAAGTGCTACCTGTTTGTTGAATGTACTTCCTGATGCATAAGAAACTAGTAACTTGATAGCAAGATAGAGTTCATATTATAAAGTTCCTTATAAAGTTGATTTGACTGATTGACCAAAAATGAGGAGATTGCGCTGATAAAACTATATAAGGACAATAATGCAGGAATGATAAAAAAAAACAAAACTGCTGAAGTAGTATGGTAGTTGACCTAAGTCTGGTAAACAGTGTCGTAGAAAGGAAGAGAGACTAAGGTCAACGAAACGACAAAATAAAATTTTATATAACATCCTTGATCCAAAGGCAGAAATTAGAAGATCAAGATTTGATTAGTTGAAGAAATACGGAAGCAAGACAACCCGTGCTCAGAGAAGGTAAAGGATTAAGGGTGGTCAGAAGTGCTTGCATTATGATGTTGGAAACTACAAAAATAGGCCAGTATATCAGCCGGAGTAAACATCGTAAAAATCTTGTTGCTAAGGGGAACTAACCCCTGGATTAAAGCTGAAATCATTTTTTTTTCTTTCTTTGACCAGTCAAAGTGAAATGTATGGAAATGTCATGTGTAACTGAAAAGTATATAACCTGTAATCATTCATAATGGAATTTAGCCACTCAGAGAGAAATCCTGGGCATGACTTCCTGTGCATGCAAAGTGAATAAACTAACCCAGCACTGAAGGGAACTCTGCCTGCTTTTTGATACTTGTTTTTTTAACCTTTTCAGATTTGATTCTTCCATCACATTGAGTCATATTAGTGATATTTCAGAAGCAGGGTGAGAAGTTTCTCTTTTAATAATATAATGTATGTTTTGTACAAAGTGTAGGACAAATAGTTAGATATTACCATTGAAATACCGTTCATGGTCATACATTTTTTACATATATTGGATCATAAATGTATACATATATTTGATTAAAAAATATTTATTATAAAATGTTCTGATGGGGCAGGAAACGCCTGTGTGTGAATGCAGATCAGCAGCTTGAAGTCCATGTAAGGGCTAAATGCCATTTTTCAGTTTTCTAGTTAAAAGGAATCTCTTAACCCATCAGCTACCGGCTTCCTTGCTTAGCACACAGAAACCGGACACATTTCAGGTGGACCGCGGTCTCATGGTAGAAGCTTGTATGACAGAAACGGTGTCAGAAACTAGACAAGGAACTTAAGGAGACTAAAACTAGTTTATAGCAGCAAAAGTAACTGTTTTTCGGGAGGATGATACTCTACAGAAGCAATGCCATTACCAAAGATTACAAAATGGAAATATTTTTAATGTAACATTAGCAGACTGTGATTACACAAGTTTTAGTTTTCCACAAAATTACAACATTGTGATCTGCAGTACAAAACATTTTATTTTCTGGGGGTGGGGGGGGGGTGAACACTAAATAGAAAACAAGGCAAAGCAACAAAGACGTTTTACTTTTCCAGAGCATTGCATACCGAGACGGCCTGCAGCTATCGTTTTCAGCTGCCGGCCCGGGGACATGAAATAACAAAGCGACTGCACCAGGAGGAAAATAATTCCTTTGGGATACATTGTTGAGACGAAAACTTTGTGATGCTGAAATCCTTTGAAGGGGATTCAGTTTGTAGAAGAAATGGATACGCAAACAGAACTCTCATAACAAAGCTACCATATATAATGACGTTAAAAGACAAGGCTGTTACGTACCTGGAGACATTCGAGGGCTGTAAACAAACTGTACAACTTTATTATTTTAAATGTCATCTCAATATACACTCACCTAAAGAATTATTAGGAACACCTTACTAATATGGTGTTTGACCCCCTTTCGCCTTCAGAACTGCCTTAATTCTATGTGGCATTGAGCAACAAGGTGCTGAAAGCATTCTTTAAAAATGTCGGCCCATATTGATAGGATAGCATCTTGCAGTTGATGGAGATTTGTGGGATGCACATCCAGGGCACGAAGC